>JABUOV010000283.1:0-53941 GCA_025617405.1 Perca schrenkii
CTCATTCTGCCGGTAGATAGCTAGCTCAGCGTGCTAGTGCCGACAACAACCTGGACGGCTCGGTCAGGCTATATCCTCCGGGATGTTATGAGTCGCCTGGAAGGCTCTCGTAACGGCTGTGTTGTATCGTGGTCCTGTATTGATTAGTTCAGTGTGGCTGTACGTACGTGTATAAATATACACCGACAGGAGAGACGCTGGACAATCACGCGCCGCCATCTTTGTTGACATGAGTGAACGTCATAACGCGCAAGGTAAGAACTAGTAGCAGCTTACTCTCGTGCGGGACGATCATGATTTTGTACAAAAAATACAGTCAAACAAACCCCTACAGTATTAAAATTGCTACATATAATTGTTTAGAAGGTTATAGTGTGCAGTATTTGTTTTCTCTTTAACTTCCTTCAGCTCTTTTCATGTTTGGGTGGTCGGATTGTACAAATTATGAAATATTCGATATCCCAATTTTGAATATCGTCCAGACAACAATTTGGATATTATCGTCTAAACGATATATCGCCCACCTCTAAATAAAACTACCAAAACCGTCATGGTTCATCTTTCCACTGTTCCAACAATCACCACTCTGGTTTGGTTGAAATAAACCCTTAATTCACACATCTACATGTGGAAATATGCTGGCACTATACACGCTAAAAGTATTGATTATTTACATGGAGTCTGGTGGGTTTGGTGATGGGGATTTCGGGGATGTTATCTAGATAAACAAAGGTTCTTATTTAATAGGTATTCCATTAGGACTGTATAGGTAATTGTTACATAGTAGTGATGTTCACCTTGGAACACAATATCACAGTATTTTAACCAAAGAGGTTAAAAGAGAGAGAGAGAAAGAGAGAGAGAGTGAGTGAGTGTGTGTGTGTGTGTCTCTGTGTGTGTGTGTTTGTGTCTTTGTGTGTGTCTCTGTGTGTGCGTGCATGTGTTTGTGTCTCTGTGTGTGAGTCTATAATAAGAACAAATACAATATACAAAAACATAATGAGAATTCAAGTAACCATATACTTAGCTTAAATGGCTTATTTATAGCAATTTTTTTTTTTTATATTCCGTAATATAGACAAGATTTCATTATCTGGAAAGAAATGACACTGCTTTCAAAATAGACATCCATGCTATTTACATAGGAGAATGTTAACATTGTCCAAATACTAGTCTTACTAGAACTAGAGAGGAACAGCTAAAGTAGCAAGATTTCAAGAGGTTTATTGTCAAATGCACAGTAAAGACAACTTACTCCATGTAATGAAAAGTTTGCTTTCCTAGTCTTCCTTACACAACGAATGAAATGTATTGCAGTGTTCAGGAGGGGTGCAGGGCTCGACATTAAAGGGGTGATAGAATGCAAAACCGATTTTACCCTGTCATAGTTGAACAACGACAGTTCGGTGGGTAAATAGGACATACATAGAAGCTCAAAATCCCACTGACACCCCTTTACTATGAAAATCTCATATTTTGAAACTGCCGCTGAAAACGGGCGAATCCCAACAAAGCTGGAAGTTGTCGTCAACCTCCCAAAAACCGGAACCTTTGTCAGCCCATGGGTGTATTAAGAGAACGGTCACTCCCCAACATTTACATAGGCTACACAACTGACCTGAGATCAGGTAGTCTTCTGAATCTAGGTCGCGCAGATCTCTGCTATTCAATTACAAAATTCACTTCTGAAACTTTTTTATGCGAGAAATCAACTATGTAAGGCTCAAATATGGGCCGTTTTACGAAAATGGATTCGGAGTTCATCGCCTGTGCTGCCTGTGTTGCTGCCTCGCCGCCCAGCCTGCCTTCCTTCACACACCCCGGCCTGCTCTGAGCTCGATTGAGCTCCTTTAGCTAGCAGCCGACAGCACTCCATACCCACGCAAAGTCACCGGTTTTTGGATAATGGATTATTAACGCTGGTGCTCTGACGGAGCTCCAGGGCCTGCAGCTCCCCTCTTCCTAATGCCAGGTGTGTGTGAGTGAGAGCGCGGTCAGAGAGCTTATACGCCAGCAATCTCTTACCACAGGTTCCATTTAATCTTATAATGTGTGTAATTATAATGTGTTGAGTTATTTAAACAAACGATCGGTGAAATACACGCCTCTTGTCCGCGAGTCTCATTGATAGAGCCTGCGGCTGGATGGAGCTATAGCTAGAGGAGGCTAGCTATAGCTAGAGGAGGCTAGCTATAGCTAGCCTCTTCTTAGAATTCCTCTGGAATTCACAAAAATTCATTAACTTGAAATCTGACACAGTTGTTAGCTTTATAATACATTTAGTTAGCTGTTGTATAACTGGCTTGACGAAATTCAAACTGTAAATATACTCGGAATAACGCCGAAAATGAAGCTAACTATCCTTGATTTGTAGCTACACGCAGCTAGGATTGAAGGGACAGTCATAGCTAACGAAACCCTTACAGCTCACAAATATTCATTAACTTGAAATCGGACACCGTTGTTAGCTTTATAAAACATTTAGTTAGATGTGTATGTGGCGTGAGGAAATTCAAACTGTAAATACACTTGAATTACGACCAAAAATGAAGCTAACGAGCCGCAATCTGTACACATAGGATTGTAGGGACTGTTGCAGCTAACGAAACCCTTACAGCTCACAAATATTCATTAACTTGAAATCGGACACCGTTGTTAGCTTTATAAAACATTTAGTTAGATGTGTAACTGGCGTGACGAAATTCAAACTGTATACACAAATTACGACCAAAAATGAAGCTAACTAGCCGCAATCTGTACACATAGGATTGTAGGGACAGTTGCAGCTAACGAAACCCTTACAGCTCACAAATATTCATTAACTTGAAATCGGACACCGTTGTTAGCTTTATAAAACATTTAGTTAGATGTTGTATAACTGGCGTGACGAAATTCAAACTGAAAATACTCGAATTACGACCAAAAATGAAGCTAACTAGCCGTGATTTGTAGCTACACATAGATAGGATTGAAGGGACAGTCACAGCTAACGAAACACCTAGCTAAACTTCACAAATATTAACTTGAAATCGGTCACCGTTGTTAGGTTTATAAGACATTTAGATGTTGTATAGCTAAGTGGCGTGACATAGTGTGTAACATGTGGTAAGAGATTGCTGGTGTAACAAGCGCGCTGACCGCGCTCTCACTCTCACACAACGGGCCATTTAGCTAGCAGGAAGAGGGGAGCTGCAGGCCCTGGAGCTCTGTCAGGGCAGCCAGCCTAACGGAGCTCACAGCAGGCCGGGGTCTGTGAAGGAAGGCAGGCCGGGCGGCGAGGCAGCAGCACCGCCGCCTGGGGATTTCGCTCAACCAATCAGCGCGCATCTCTAATGTCTGCCTATGGCAATTCGCTCAACCAATCAGCGCGCAGTTCATCTAAATATTCACGAGCATACCATATTTGGAAGAAAAGCTCTTGTTACAAATAGGGCCAAAACACAGGGATGCATAAGGGCCAATAAAATATCAACCAGACCATTTTCAGCCCAACCAATGTTACATAACCCATTAGGAGACCATAAGGAACAGTGTGAAATACTCTATATAATCATTCTATCACCCCTTTAAGGCTTGTCCGCTTGTCTGGGACAAGTGGATTTTGTGTAGGGCAAGTGGAAGAGAAATTTACTTGCCCCACTGGACGAGGTAAAACTCAAACAAAATAAAATGCCATGTTACTTCACGTTATGTGCCACTCATTACGTCTGTTACCGATTTGTCCGAGGGTCACCAGTTCTATAGATTATAGAGGAAGCGTAGTGTTGGAACATCCGCTCCGCCTACGTTACACTGCGATGTAGCCGGCCCGTAAAATAAAATGGATTGAACTTTTAACTAGGGGTGCACCGATCCGATATTTGGATCGGGTATCGGCAAATAATGACAAAATTGGTGGATCGGAAAAATTAACAGATCCACGTGCCGATCCAGTTTTTTTCTTTTCTTTTCACTACGTCGCAGCACCGGGACCCCTGTTAACTGCGTAGCCTTTTCACTTATGGTAGTAACTTCATAACGTAACAATTAATAACCCACAACTAACTCTCTTTTTCTAACACTAATAATTTTACATTTACAAATGTAGCTACACCGCCGAATGGCATGCTGGGTAACATTACAGCTGCTAGCCTAGCTAGCCAGGTAGCATAACAGTCTGTTAAGCTGTGAGAGGCTCCGGTCGCTACTGCACATTCAAGAACCGAGAAGTAAGTTAGCTAGAGGATGAAGAAAGACCGGAGATACACCAGAACAACGTGTGCTCAAGAGAGGAGCCGTCTGTTGTTACCAAGTTTTTTGTTTCTAACAAATCGGACATAATTTAGCCACTGTTGTTGCCCGTCGCTCTAACGTTACTCGGCCGTGCTAACGTTAGACCTGTCACTTCAAGCATGCAGCGGAGCAACATTATGAACGCAATCCACCTCCGGTCCCGCTACAGACCGTTGAGAAAGACGGGTTCAGAGCAATGATTAAAACACTGGATTTAAGATGTCTCGCCTCGCTGAAATACGTCCGCCAACCACACTACAACCTAACTTACCTGTGGCCAAGGTAGTGTTTATACAACTAGCTTACAACTATTTTGTTTTGAAAGGGAAACAATGTTAAAGTTGTTTGTATGTGTAGGCTATTCATTCGATTTGAGTTTATTTTACTACTTTGCAGTTTGCACAATACAAATTGTTTAGCTTCTGTAACTGTTTCATGGATTCTCCTTCATATGAAGTTATTGTATAATGTCGTGGAGCCAAACCCTTTAGTAATAAAAGCTTTTAGTAAACATGATGACATTAACATGTTTTTGAGATATTATATGTACTCCTGACAGTAGAATAAGCCATTATAAACCTATATAAAGGTGGACCATTATTATTTATTTAAATTAATTTTAAGAAGTTTGATTACATTATATTTTCGATTTGAATGAACAGTTGTTTTTTAAATAACAAATAAATAAGAATTCAATACATTACATCTATGTTATTTTGTCTTAGTTAGGAAAGTAATGTTTAGTTAGGAAGGTCTGGTGCCTTTACTCTCTTCCATATGGTGGAAGGAAGGTATAAGGTGGAAGGTACAGTTTATTATTAATTCAGCAATGGTATCGGATCGGTATCGGGTATCTGCTCTCTACGTGGAGGACGTTGAGGATATCTACCTATTCGGAACCATGATAACTGGACTGCTGCTGATTGGAGGCTGCTGATTGGAGGATGCTTCGCCCTGGTTTATCGAGAAATTAAAAAAACTCTGGTAGCTGTCCAAAGCCCAAGGAAGCTGCCTGGCCTGACTGAAGCTGTTGAAAAAGCGATCAGTTGCAAACTGGGATTTTCAGTGCGCAAACTGGGACTATTAATCGTGTGATGGAATACAACATGGTAATGACCCACGGCTTGGATACCATCATGCAGAAGGTCACTGAATTGGAAAGAAAAATTGACCAGTTGAACGGATGAACAATAAATGTCTGTTAAATTAGAGCAGCCATTCGTGTAGAGCAAACAAATTTAATCTTTTGGCCCCCTTATCTTGGACGGACTTGCCAAGGCCGTTTCTTGAGACAAACAGTCACCCTGTCGGGGCTCTGCAAGCGAGACGCTCTTGTTCCTCCCCCATCTTCCCCAGTGCCTGCTGATTTTCGTATATGTTCTGAACTGTTCAGGGGCGTCACCACGGCAACGTGCTTTGTTAGTCAAGTCAAGTCAAAGTTTATTTATACAGCACTATTTATACAGACAGGCTGACCAATGTGCTTTACAGAGCAATAGAATATCACACGACAGACAAAACAAGAAAAATTTAAAAACAAATTAAACACTATTAAAAGCAATTGAATAGAATTGTGTTTTCAAGAGTGACTTGAAAACTGACAAGTCAGAAGCAGAGCGAATATGAAAGGGCAAGCTATTCCATAGTGTCGGGCCAGCAATGGCAAAGGCACGATAACCTCTGTGTTTTAACCTGTACCGTGGTATGGATAAAAGTTTCTGTGTCCCTGACCTAAGATCCCTGGAAGGAGTGTATTGCTCTAGGAGCTCCGACAAATAGAGGGGAGCTTGATTATTAAGACACTTATAAACAAATAAAAGAATTTTAAAATCGACCCTGAAACGAACCGGCAACCAGTGAAGGGAAGCTAAAATTGGAGTGATGTGTTCGTATTTACGAATGCCTTTTAAAAGTCTCGCTGCCGCATTTTGGACTATTTGAAGACGTGTTAAAGTTGTAGAATTTATTCCGTAATATAAAGCATTACAGTAGTCCAGTCGGGATGATAAAAATGCATGTATCACCCATTCAAAAGTGATGGGTGATACATCACTTTTGTTATCGCTATGACATTCTGCGGACTGAGACACTAGTGGGCTGCCGGGCTGTGCGTTTCTCAGCAGGCCGAACCTGTTCCCACACTGTTCTTATCTTTATGAGGGTAGTCTGAGAGACGCTTTTTTGTTTCCCTCTCCTCTCCTCATGTCATGCTGTATCTGTTCCTACGAGAGTTAGGAGAGAGTTGTGATGGCGCCGCATATGGCGACTCGGTGTGTTTGTGCATGTTGCTTTAATGTGACATGCACCTACGATACCAAGACACATCCCTTGTGTGTGTAAACATACTTGGCAATAAAGCTTTTCTGATTCTGATTCTGACAGATAGACAAAGCCCTGGCATCGGTATCGGGACTGAAAAAGTCAGAACGGTGAATCCCTACTTTTAACTTGAGGAAAGAGAAGCTAATCGCCTTGTGTGGAAACCGCTTTATCTCGCGCATCCAATAACACTGATGTGTAAATGAAATGTTTTGTTTTCCTACAAATAGGCCAATTTATCTTTGCTATTATTAATGTATATTTTCAGATATATTTTAACCCTCGTCCCGTTGACCATGCAACTTTTGGTATTTCTGGGTCAAAATTGAAAACTAACTTATTTTTTTCAACATTTTGGTCGTCTTTTCGACACTTTTATCCAAGTTGTTTTTTATTATTTTTTAAAATATTTGTATGGGCATGGGTTATGGACCCCCTGTCAAAGCTATCAGATGTAGTGCACATGAGAGATAAGGAGGTGAGAGAAAACAGTGTTTTCACATAGTGTACATTATATTCTTCACTGACTGGGACAGAGAACTAAATATATAGCTGCGTTCCAACCAAAACATAGTTTCGGTTCAGTACCCAAAGATCTAGAACTGTAATGCCTGGCTCACGTTAAGCCTGGCTCACACTACAGGAGTTTTAAAATCCTAACCGATTTTGAAATCTGGTTGCAGCACACACTTGAGGAGAATCTTTGCAGATTTTTTTCCCTCAAATCTTAAACATGCTCACACTACAAGATTTGAAAATAGTGGGGCATCACACACTACAAGATATTTTTAAGATTATCTTGCCAGATTTAGCACCTCACGTGACGCGATCTCACGGGGAAGCGCATGTAAACAAAATGGATACTGTGTCACGGCAACTTGCTGTAGTAATACTTCTTCTTTGTCCCAATAAAAAACAAAAGAAAATAAAACGAGCATGGATGATAATATTATTCAAACAAATTACAGGTAACAGGTGTGTTGTTAGTCAGAGGAGCACAAATCGCATGTTCATTTTGAAGACCATTGTGGTGACAGGGTTCCTGCATGGAGGAGTTTTTGGCAAAAAATCCCCCAAAGAGATTATAGCCAGCCCCAAAAGAAAATCCCCAGCACCAAAATGATAAAAGTTGAGAATTAAAATAGCGATTCATACCCTCTCTAAATGTGTTTAAGAGCAATTTACCAAACAGTCGTTGAACATAAACTTGAATTTGAGCGATAATCTCAGTTGTATCTCCAGAGTTGGCCTGTACCCGACTCGCCCACTGATTTATGTAAATATTAATATTATTGTTTTAACCAGTTTTGTTATTTACTCAAGCATAATATACATGTTTTGTTTATCAAATTGTCAGAAATAACAGGTAAATGCATAGACTTCTGGCAAATAAGGTAACACAGAGTCATAGCCTTTACTGTACGTGGACTGACGTTTTTGTTCTTTTTTCCCCCCCACTTTTTAAAATCATTTTTTTTTAGACATTTTGTCCATTTTTTCAAGTTTCTTGTGTAATTCTTTTTCAAAATACTATAAAGTTGAATAAAACACTCAAATTCAATGAAAGTAGTGAACTGATCATTTATTTTACGCAACCATCCACATCATGTTGTTGTAATAAACCCAAATTGTCTAATATGGAAACCTTTTGGAAAACGGGTCAAATTTGAGGGTTAAAGGAGAACTCCGGGCAATTTTTACGTTAATCTTGATTGCTATATGTATATGATTACTGTCGATAGCAAAAAAAAACGAGCCGAATCGGTGCTAGCAACACGGAGCTGTTGCAGCTAATGCCGAGAGCTCCCACTCAGCTAAAACGGCAGTTATGGGGGCATAAGATAAAGAGTGCCTTTGTGCCTCTGAATAGACACAAAATGCAATTAAAGCTGCGAGCAGCGATTGGACGGGCCCTCACGCCTCGGCGCGCGTCGGGGTTACCGCCGGACGCTGCTCCTTGCGACCGTGCATTCGCGCAGCACTCAGACGCCACAAATCACCACCAATGAAAAGGGAACTCCCCGCCGAGTTCAACGATAACACACACAAGACTCTACGTCATACGGTTCATTAGCTGTGAAAGGGGGCGTGGCTAAAGCATAGGGGGCGGGTCCAACCATCACCAATTAAAAATGAAGCCTCTGCTGAGATGAATGATACCTCACACAAGACTCTACCTTAAATGGGTCAGCATGTATGAAAGGGGGCGTGGCTTGAACGTAGGGGACGGGCCAAACCATCACCAATGAAGAAGGAAGTCTCTGCTGAGTTCAATGATACCTCACACAAGGGTATACCTTAAACGGTTCAAATTTTATGAAAGGGGGCGTGGCCTGAGTAAGTGGGCGTGGTCATATTATAGGGGCCGGCTCAGTATCACATGTAGACCACACATTCTAAGTTTCCTGTAAATCGGATGATGTTTGTCATATAAGGCGCATTTCCTGTTGCCAGCGGGGGGCGCTATGACCAAAAGTCAATTTTGGCGTCTAGGTTTCCTCAGGCCCGGACCCTTGTAAATTGTGAGAAATTTCGGGCAGATACGACAACGTACACTCAAGTTACAGCAATTTCTTTGTTCATCGCTAAACACTCAAAATGGCCGCAACGCCACGCCCACACCGTCTGACGAAAAGTTTTTCTTTTAATAAATTTTCATCGATAAGGTGTTGGGATGGTACAGACCAAGTTTGAAGTCCATCGGATGAAATCTCTAGGAGGAGTTCGTTAAAGTACGACATGTGGAAATGGCCAAAATCGCACTAATTTCGAACTTTGAAATCAAAATGGCGGACTTCCTGTTGGGTTTAGGGTATGGCTCTAATGAAGTTTTTTGTACATCTTGACATGTTACATATGTGTACCAAGTTTCGTGAGTCTACGTTAAACGCACTGCAGGGGCTCAATTTTCTTAACTTTCTAGGGGGCGCTAGCGAGCCATTTTTGTGTGCCTATTCCCGAAACCCTTAAAATACGTAAATTTTCACCAGACTTGATGCGACCGCCAAATTTGGTGAGTTTTTGAACATGATAAGACCCTCAACAAGCCAATTAATTTGACGGGAAAAAGAATAATAGAAAGAAAGAAAGAAAGAAAGAAAGAAAGAAAGAAAGAAAGAAAGAAAGAAAGAAAGAAAGAAAGAATAATTCCTTCAGTTTCAATAGGGCCTTCGCCGCTGTCGGCGCTCAGGCCCTAATTAAAATGTCTGTGCAACATGAACAGGGACCTTACATAACAAGATGCATTTAGCAACTTAGCCATTGTTTAAATTCACCTACCCTCTTAGCTGCTAGCTGCCGTCTGGGATGAGTGAGAGTGTTCAGCCAGGCTCCGGTAATAATCATCACGCAGCAGTTCCATCTGTATTTGTAGGATATATATCCATTTTGTGGGCTGTCGTTGGTGAATATGAGTCACTGCAGTGGCGAATTGTGTGGTAGTTTCCTTAGCCAGGCTAGCAGCCCGGACCGGCATCCTTCTACTTCCTCCTCGCCTGCCGAGGCCGATAACAATCCAACAAGCGCCCGCTGGTCTGGTGGATGTCTTCCAGAAGACCGTTCAAGCCTTTGCGGGGAAAAATTGTATTTCACCCTCACAAATAGGTAATTGAGCACTGTAGTGGTTAGGACCATATTAGTGACTATGTAACTACATGGAAACGGACCAAATTATGTTTATGCCCTGTACAGTAAAATAGTGTTTTAGACTGCTAGCTGTAGTCTCCCGCTGAAGTCCCGTGGGAATTCAGTTGTAGCGGAAGAAGCTTAGTTTGAAAAACAAGGGTTGATTTACTGTGGAAAAGAAATGGTTCGTGTTTGTGCCTTTCCGAATTGTGGCAACAGAATGAGAAAATACAAGAACCTAAACTTTCATCGTCTTCCTTTCTATGACCATGATATTCTGCAGTTGTGGCTAGTTGCACACTGCTATTTACCTTTTTCACGCTACAACTGAATTCCCACTATTTTACGATGGCTGAAGCTGAGCGGTTGGAGTCTCTCGATCCTCATAGCCAGACAGAGCTTGTTTTAGGTTTAGGTTGTAGTTTGACTTCTGTTTGCTTGGTTTTTCACACATTCATCTACACTCATGCACTCACACCACAGATAATACAGATATACATTTTTAATAATACTTTTCAGTAGGGATCGACCGATTATTTTTTTTTTTTTATACAACCGATGCCGATTATTAGTAGTTAATGAAACCGATAACCGATATTTTAGAACCGATATGCATTTACAGTGAAAATGAAAATGGAATGTTACAAACTCCAACACAAAACTTTATTTAAATGCTTTAAGCAATTATTTAATAAAACTTTCAACACAGTAATATCATTTTTAATAAAAAAAAAAAGTCTCAAAATACTCCCGTACTGCACTGCACTGTTGTTGTTGTTTTTTATCCATCTGCAGTGAGATTTCAGAGAGAGGGACAGTGAGAAATGAAAGTAGTCATTATGTTAACTCACCACTAGCTTCATTTAATACATGCACAACACTTAAGTGAGAGGGACGTAAAGCTGTTATTCAAAAATATTCCTAAACTAGATGAATATTTACAAGTATACAGTATGTGTAAGTATATGTCTTGCATTAAAAATCTTTAGTAAATGTTATTGTAACAAACACAAAATACTGAATTTTACTACAGTAAACTTCCATTTTAATATGATATAGAACTACTTATGCATTTGAAAACCTAATTATTTCACAGCTGGTAAAGGTGAAACTCATTTTAATTGATTTTAAGTCATAGTTTGAGGTGCAAGCTATATCATCATAGGCTTCGGGGGTTTTCTCTCCTACTCATCTGTCTATAGAATCAGAATCAGAATCAGAAAAGCTTTATTGCCAAGTACATTTTTTACACATACAAGGAATTTGTTTTGGTGTCGTAGGTGCATGTCACACATTATCTAAAATAAGTTAAACAAACAGGTTAACAGAACAGACAATATAAGTATAAATATATAAATATATGTGTATATATTAGGGCTGTCAATCGATTAAAAAAAACAACTAATTAATTGCACAATTTGCTGTAATTAATCGCGATTAATCGCTTTTTTAAATTGAGACTGAAGCTTATAATAATGGATATTTAAATGCTAAATCACTTAACTTTGCAAATATGAAGAAAAAACCAAACAAGGAAAGGTTCAGCTAAGTTCAGAATGTTTAATATCTTTCAGAACAACAGCAGCAACAATTTGGCTTATTTAGTCCTGCTGAAGGCTGCTGGAAACAGCTAGAAACTGTCTGACTTGAGAGCAGATTTTTGTCACCGTCCCCGGCTGCTGTCGCCTGCTCTCGTCTACTTTACAGGCGAGGCGAAGTTCATCTCCAACGAGCCTATGTTCAGTCGCCGGCAGGGCAGTCGGGACTCACCCGGAAATGGCGAGGTGACTAGTCTCTCAAAATCTGACGAAAATCTTCTAAACTGACCTTTGTTGAGCTGAAATGAAGACAGATTCAGCAACTGCACGGCCTATTTCTCGCTTAAAATGTTTTCAGAAACATGTTTCAGTGAACTATTTTAGTACAATATGAGATCGTATTCTGAACGGCCGCCATGACAGTCTGGCTTTGGATTTCCGGAGAAAACAAACCCATGTGACGCGTTCGTCCAATCAGCTGCCGGTTTTCATTACTTGGGCAACAATACAGAGTAGCGCAGCCTGCTGTTATGTAGACGTATTACGTTTCTCAGCCGCCACATGAAGTAAACAAACACAGCTGCGTTAATTTCGTTAATTTTTTTTAACGAGTTAAATATCAAAAAATTAACGCAAAAATTAACGCGTTAATTTTGACAGCCCTAGTATATATATACACACAGGACGTAATAAAATAAGAGTAACAATTAAGATAAAAAGAGCAGATTAAGTACAGTGGCATGTAGAGCCAGAGGTGGGTGTGGAGAGAGTCAGGGTGGTTTCCGGGCCTTGTTAATAAGGCTAGTGGCGGAGGGGGAAAAAGCTGTCCTTGTGAAGTGAGGTTTTGGTCCTGATGGACCTCAGCCTCCTGCCAGAGGGGAGTGGCTCAAAGAGTTTGTGTCTGGGGTGGGAGGGATCGGCCACAATCTTTCCAGCACGCTTCAGAGTCCTGGTGGCATAAAGGTCCTGGAGCATGATGGAGGTGATGGTGAGAGTCGTCACTGAGGTTGGTGGGGGAGGTGGAGGGGGGACCTTTTAAGGTGGTGGAGGTGATGCACTGTAGTTGTAGCTGTTGGGAGGTGTCGCGGGGGATGGAATCAGGGAAGACCCTTTGTTGGGAGGTGTTGAGGGGGATGGTTACAGTACCAACCCTTTGTCCTTCAAAGCAACAGTAGAACTCATTGAGGTCGTTGGCTAGGCGTCGGTCGTTGGTGGAGTGGGAGACTTTAGGCTTGAAGCTGGTGATCTGTTTAAGCCCTCTCCAGACAGAAGCAGAGTTGTTTGCTGAGAACTGGTTTTGGAGTTTCTCAGAGTACCGTTGTTTAGCCTCTTTCACCGCCTTGCTAAACTTGTACTTTGCTACTTTAAGTCTGTTTTTGTCTCCACTCCTGAACGCCTCTGCCTTGTCCAATCTTAGCCTTCTCAGTTTGGCTGTGAACCAGGGTTTGTCATTGTTGAAACTCACCCTGGTGCATGATGGAACACAGCAGTCCTCACATAAGCTGATGTATGACGTCACAGCCTCTGTGTACTCATCCAGACTGTTGGTAGCAGTCCTGAACACATCCCAGTCAGTAGAGTCCAAGCACGTCTGGAGATCCTCCACAGATACACTAGTCCACTTCCTTGATATCCTCACTACAGGTTTGCAGAGCTTTAGTTTCTGCCTGTAGGAGGGGATCAGGTGAACCATGACGTGGTCAGAGTGTCCCAGTGCAGCACGGGGGACGGCGTGATAAGCATCCCTGACTGTGGTGTAACAGTGATCCAGAATGTTCTCCTCTCTGGTCGGGCATTTAATATGCTGTCTGTATTTAGGTAGTACATGAGTGAGGTTTCCTTTGTTAAAGTCACCAAGGACAATAACTGGGGAGTCCGGGTTGGTCCGCTCCACACATAGTGTCTGGTCGGCAAGCATGCGCTGTGCGACCTGCACGTTGGCCTGCGGCGGGATGTAAACACCGACCAGAATGAATGACGCGAACTCACGGGGTGAATAAAAAGGCTTACAGTTTATGATGTAAGATTCCAGGTCAGGAGAACAATACTGCTGGATCACTGTCACGTTGTTGCACCAACCGCTATTGATGTAGAAACAGATTCCTCCACCTTTAGTTTTGCCGGAGAGGTCCGTGTTTCTGTCCGCTCTGTAGAGTTGGAAGCCTGCCAGCTGCAGCGCAGAGTCCGGTATTAATCCACAGAGCCACGTCTCCGTGAAGCACAAAACAGCAGATGAAGAAAAGTCCCTGTTTCCAACCAACAGCAGTTGTAATTCCTCCAGTTTGTTGGGCAGTGAGCGCACGTTAGAGAGAAATATGCCCGGTGTGACAGCCCAGCGGTGTGCGTAATCCTCGATGGCGGAGACGCACCAGCGCACCAGCCCGTTTCCCTCTCCTCCGGCGTAATGAACCAGCCAATGAATTAACGGAGGTTTGCTAAGGCGTTCAGAATAGCTATGAGACTGGATGTTATTGTCGGCTAACATAACATGTAAAAACATCGTCTCATATGGATGAGTCATGCTCCATTTGCTGGGTGGAAGCTTAAATAAGTCCCTGTTACACTGGAACTAAAGTTATTTAACATGTAACTATCGCTCTACATTAATAATGCTAACGGTGTAGTTACAGTAACACTGCAAGCTAACGCTATCACCACCAAAAGTTCATTCTGGCTATTTAAGTGATATAACTGGACAGGCTTGTCATTATAGAAATAGATCACAGAGTTGGGGGTGTTTTTGCAACTTTATTGTGAAAGATTATAATGTTTTTATCTTTGGAAATTCCTGCAGCCTTACCTTTTTGAAGCTTAGCACGACGAACTGCACGGAGAAGGAGACGCTTGTGCTCCAGGCTGCTGCTGTGAGGTTGATGAGTGTTGACTGGCTGTTAGCAGTGAGGTTGCGTGTTGATTGGCTATTACTCGTACAACATCTAGCCAATCAGACAGTGTTGTGGGCGGGACATGAAGTCAGACTCAGTGGTGAGTGAAGCCGAAGCAGAGGGACAGACACAGAGCTGTAGCCGAGCCAAAGTAGAACTTTTTAATTCATTAACATATCGGTTATCAGGCAAATAAACGCCAATACAGATAATCTGCAAATAATCAGTCGAGTTGTTTTCAGTAAGATTTATTATGGGTTAAATAAATTGGCTTTAATTTAATCCTTAATTCTATGTGGTCTCTCTTGTTTTGTCTTGAATTTGAGCTGGTTCATGACACAGTCATGCCTAAAAAGCTTGTATTGTGGCTAGTCCAGATGTCAGCGGGAGTTGACACATACTCTAAGCCAGGGGTGTCACACAGGAAATGAGACTCTCATCAAGGGCCAGACATGTATAGTTTATTAACATGTTATCGCATGTCTCTTATAGTATTTCACTGACAGCTTGGTCGAATTAAAGCCCTAAAAAAGTCAGCAAAGAAGTTTCTTAGTCATCGTAGAATTTAGTAAATCAAGCGAAACAAAGATTTCATTTTTATAAGCAGCTACCACAACGCTGACTCCCAGCAGCCTGTTTCACAGCCTGCATATGAAACTCTCTGCTTCTGGGGGGATTTATCAAAGGCTCAAAGTCTATTTAAATCAGCTCTGAATGTTGCGTAATTACAGTGTGAAAAACAGTTTCCTGTCTTTTTGGTTTGGCGCACAACTAGTTGGGCCAAAATTTATTGTGAACCTAAATTGGTATTTGGGCCGGATCAAACTTTTTGAGGGGCCAGATTTGGCCCGCGGGCCTTGTGTTTGGCTCTATGCTCTCAAATGTTTCCTTCAGCTCAGTTTTCATCTCAACCACCAGTGAGTGGAGGAATTACTTTATTTAAGGGTGGTAATGTAATAGCTCAGTTTTGTGTGATGACCTTTGGGGACCCAGGATAAATCAAGGCAAGGCAGCTTTATTTATATATCACATTTCAGCAACAGGGCAATTCAAAGTGCTTTACATAAAACATGAAAGAGCAGATATAAAACAATTAAAGCAATTTAAAAACATTAAAAGACAAGAATAAAATGTACAGTGCAGTTTAACAATTTAAAGAACTGAGAGAAACATGAAAAAGCAGTTACAAAACAATTAAGATCAATTAAAACAGTTAAACATATAAATGCAGATAAAATGGGTTATTTAAAGAAAGGCAAGATCAAAAAGATAGGTCTTCAGCCTTGATTTAAAAGAACTGAGAGTTGCAGCGCACCTGCAGTTTTCTGGGAGTTTGTTCCAGATATGTGGAGCATAAAAACTGAACGCTGCTTCCCCCTGTTTAGTTCTGACTCTGGGGACAACAAGTAGACCTGTCCCAGACGACGTGAGAGGTCTGGGTGGATCATAGTGTAGTAGCAGATCAGAAATGTATTTTGGCCCTAAAACCGCTGGTTGATTTATAAACCAGCAAAAGTATTTTGAAATCAATTCTTTGAGGCACTGGAAGCCAGTGTAGAGCTGTCTGATGGATTTTTTAGGGAGACCTGTAAAGACACGGTTACAGTAGTCAAGTCTACTGAAGATAAAAGCATGGACAAGTTTTTCCAAATCCTTCTGAGACATAAGTCCTTTAACCCTTGATATATTTTTAAGGTGATAATAGGCTGATTTTGTAATTGTCTTAATGTGGCTTTTAAAATTCAGGTCTGAGTCCATGACTACACCAAGATTTCTGGCTTTGTCTGTTGTTTTTAACATTGTCGTTTGAAGCTGAGCGCTGACTTTTAATCGTTCCTCTTTAGCTCCAAAAACAACCACCTCAGTTTTTTCTTCATTTAATTTAAGAAAGTTCTGGCACATCCAGTCGTTAATTTGTTCAATGCACTTATTCATTTGTTGTATTGGGCTATAGTTCCCTGGCGATAAGGTTATGTAAATTTGTGTGTCATCCGCATAACTATGGTAACTTTTTTTGTTGTTTTCCATAATCTGAGCCAGTGGAAGCCCCAGAACAGAGCCTTGGGGAACTCCGCACGTCACATATGCTCAGATGTATAATTACCTATAGACACAAAGTAGTCCCTATTCTTTAAATAGGATTCAAACCACTTTATTACTGAGCCAGAAAGACCAACCCAGTTTTTCAATCGGTCAAGTAATATGTCATGGTCTACCGTATTAAATGCAGCACTGAGATCAAGTAATACTAAGACTGAAATTTTGCCACTATCTGTGTTTAAGTGGATGTCATTAAAAACTTTAACAAGAGCCGTCTCATTGCTGTGGTGTGGTCAAAAACCTGACTGGAAGGCATCCAAACTTGTTTAGTGATAAGAAAAGGTTGAGTTGTTGAAAAAACGCTTTTTCTATGATCTTACTTAAAAATGGAAGGTTTGATATCGGCCTATAGTTGCTCATTAGTGACGTGTCTAGATTGTTCTTTTTTAGGAGTGGTTTGATGACTGCAGTTTTTAGGGCCTGTGGGAAAATACCTGAGAGCAGAGATGTGTTTCTGATCTGTAGAAGATCTGAAGCCAAACAATGCAAAACATTTTTGAGAACACCCGTTGGTAGAATATCAAGGCAACAGGAGGAGGTATTCAAATGTTGTATAATGTCCTCCAGGTTTTTATGGTTGATCATATGATATTGTGTCATGTTGGAATTTGTTTTGGGTGAACACTGACAACACATATCCGATGATTTCATTATGAAGCTGTGTCCATATCACAGTGAAATCAGCTAATTAGCAAAGTATTGTTGAGACTGATATCTAATGTATGTGCGTCTGTGTTTCAGCTTTACCTCCAGACGTTCTTAAAGTGATTGTTGGTAAAGAGGAGCAGCAGGAGTGTAGCTCCAGTGTGGACCTGTAGGAACCAGAGCCCCCCCCCTACACATTAAAGAGGAACAGGAGGAACTGTGGAGCAGTCAGGAGGGAGAGCAGCTTCAAGGGCTGGAAGAGGCTGATATCACCATGTTCCCATTCACTCCTGTCCCTGTGAAGAGTGAAGATGATGAAGAGAAAGCTCAGACCTCACAGCTTCCTCAGAGAAAAACTCAACACATGGAAACAGAAGCTGATGGAGATGTTAATTCAATTCAATTCAATTTTATTTATAGTATCAAATCATAACAGAGTTATCTCAAGAAAAACTCCCTTTTAGGAAGAAACCTCGGCAGACCCGGACTCTTGGTAGGCAGTGTCTGACGGGGCCGGTTGGGGTGTGATGGCGATAATAGTCGCATTGAAGATAGTGGAACAGTGACTTTGAAGGTAATCGTTAAGCACTTTGGATACCTGCTGGTTTTGTAAAGTGCTATATAAATAAATTTTGATTGATTGATTGATGGAGAGGACTGTGGAGGACCAGAACCAGCCAGGAACTCGCATCCACTTTTACAACCAGAGACTGATGCCAGTGTTGATAGTGATTTTTGGAAAGAGACAAGACAGCGGTCATTTAGCTGCTCTAACTGTGGGAAAACATTTGCCTGCAAGGCAGATCTGAAACCACACATGAAATGTCACACAGGAAAAAAACCTTACAGCTACTCAGTTTGTAAGAAATCTTTTACACGGAAAGGAAGTTTATGGTCACACATGAAAACTCACACAGGAGAAAAGCCTTTTTAGCTGCTCTGAGTGTGGTAGAGCTTTCACTGAACGTGGAAACCTGAAGACCCACATGATGACTCATTCTGGAGAAAAACCTTTCAGCTGCTCAGTTGGTAAGAAATATTTTACAAACAATGGAGCTTTAAAGCTACACATGAAAATCCACACAGGAGAAAAACCTTTCAGCTGCTCAGTCTGTAAGAAATCTTTTACACGGAGAGGAAGTTTACAGCAACACATGGCAGTCCACACAGGAGAGAAAAGATTCAGCTGCAGCGTTTGTAACAAAAGATTTGCCTGGCGTTCTGATGTCAAAACACACAAATGTGTTGGTCTGATGAAAACAGAAGCTGATGGAGGACCAGAACCAGCCAGGAACTCGCATCCAGATCAACTTTTACAACCAGAGACTGAGGACCAGACTGGAGACTCTTCTGAACCTGAGACCGATGACAGTGCTGACATGACGCAAATCAAATGAATAAATGAATAACTTGAGAGATGATGTGTGTTTTGTATGTTTGTGAGATAGATATATTATACATTGCACTTTGACTAAGTTTTAGAGGAAACATTTTTTTTTTCTTTTGGTGCTTTGGTCAGTAATTATTATTTTTTTTTAAAGTGCTCTGATTTTATATGATAATAATCGGTCTAATATAAACCTTAACATTAACCTTTAGACGAACAACAGAAACAGTTGACATCTTACATTTACAAACCTTCTGTCCTCTGTTTGACACTTTAAAAGACAAAGGAAAAAAAAAACTACAATCATCTTTAATTTGGTTCTTTGTTTTCTCAGAGCTCTGACAATACATTTAAATATTTGCCTTTCTTCAGAAGTCTATTTTAATCATTTATCTTCCCGTGTTTTTTTTCTTCTTCTTCAAATTAGCCAAAAACACTTCCGGATTTTTATTTTGAAGCTCATCAACTAATCTGCACCGGAAGCTGTAGTATTTACTGTGGCTAACATCACACTTTGAACAAGATGGCGTCTAGCAGGAAGTTGTGTTAGCAGAGTCTCTTTGTTGTGTTGAGAGAGAGGTAACGTGTAAAGTCCAGATGCTGAGAGCGTTGGTGGAGCAGCGACTAACTGCGGCTGCTGAAGAGATATTTGGGCTGTTTGAAAGAACGATAGCAGAGTACGAGGAGGAACTTTGTCGTTCAAAAGAGGAGAACGAGCGACAACGGCAGCTACTGGACGCTGTTTACAACCCTCAGCTTCGGTTACACAGAGCAGGTTTGGTCATTAAACCTTCACTTGATCTTTCTCTCCTTCCTGTGATCTCTATTCTCAGAAACGATATGACGGCAGGACTTATGGAATAGAGGTCGACTGATAGTGGATTTTACCGATAGCTAGGTTGGGCCATATTTGCCGATAACCGATTAATCGACCGATAGTATTTAGAATTGATACTGGATAAAACAGTTGACAAAATACATAATCTTTTTCAAAAAAAGTCCAGACGCTTTTGCCAATAATAAAAATAATGTCATATTTATTGATATTACACCCACAGCAATGCTACACAAGCATGTGTGTTGTCTAAAACAGTTCTCCTACATATTTGTCATCCAGTGCAAAAATAAACATGAGCATTATAATTCATATAAAGGACAAACTATTTACATTTCTTCAAAAAAGGCCCAAATGTATGCCAAATCTCAAAACAGTGACGCCATTCTTCTCTGTAGAACGGTTTAGAATGTTTAGAACAAGCCTGACTTGGTCCTACTCAGATTCTAGTCAGAATGTGAGTCTGAGACCGGGCTGTGATTATGGGGCGTGTTCCAACCGAACCAGGAAAAAAATGCATTCATTGGATAGACCTACAACCAATCAGAGCAACGGAACTCAACACTGTGTATCGTCTCAATAGCAACCACTCTTTGCACAATGCATTCGTTCTAACTTCCGACTTTTTTGAAGCTAGATATGTCCCAATGTATATATCATTTGTTGCGTGTAAATATAAATGTGGATAACGTTAGTGATAGTGACATGCTCGCTACAGTCGCATTTCTAGAGATGAATTGGCGAAATCACGTTTTATTTCAATGAGTCACGGCTTTGTTATAACGGCGCTGGGCGCTCCCTCTCTATCTCGCTCCACCATAACGCTACCCTGCTTTCGGGCAGTTGTTGATGCTCCTCCGCTGAGGATTTTAAAATGAATGCGCTGTCGATTCTACACATATCAATTCTCCAGCGGCAGCCACTAGACGGATCGTGGACAATTTGGGTCGGACTTGGGTTCATTTTTTTCAGTGTTTAACCGCTTGAGATTAGTTAGCCTACTACTAATGTTCTCTAGAGGCCGCTATTGTAATGCATGACGCCAGCAGACCCTTCTCAGCTCTCGTGTACTGTGTAATGAATGACAGCGCACGCTTCTCAGCCGCTCAAGCAACGGACGCAACCAGAAAAAACTATCGGCATGGATTTTTGCCGATAACGATAGTTCCACCAATCAACTATCAGAGAACTATCATGGCGGAGCAGATCCCTCTGGAGGCCATGGCGGAGCAGATCCCTCTGGAGGCCATGGCGGAGCAGATCTCTCTGGAGGCCATGGCGGAGCAGATCCCTCTGGAGGCCATGGCGGAGCTGATCCCTCTGGAGGCCATGCCGCCATGGCCTCCAGAGGGGTCAGCCCCGCGGCTGAGCCGGGCTGTACTGGCGACGAGGGCGTCGAGCCGGGCTGTACCGGCGACGAGGGCTTCGGGCCGGACGGGACCGGCGATGAGGGCGTCGAGCTGGGCTGCACCGGCGAAGAGGACTTCGAGCCGGGCTGTACCGGTGACGAGGGCTTCGAGCCGGGCTCTACCGGCGACGAGGGCTTAGGAAGGGTGCTAGCTAGCCTGGACTCTGGGGAAATGCCAGCTAGTCTAGACTTTGGGGGGCCGCTACACGGCCGGGACTCTAGGAACTCTGGAGGGCCGCTACACGGCCGGGACTCTAGGAACTCTGGGGGGCCGCTACACGGCCGGGACTCTAGGAACTCTGGGGGGACGCTACACGGCCGGGACTCTAGGAACTCTGGGGGGCCGCTACACGGCCGGGACTCTAGTAACTCTGGGGGGCCGCTACACGGCCGGGACTCTAGGAACTCTGGGGGGGCGCTACACGGCCGGGACTCTAGGAACTCTGGGGGGGCGCTACACGGCCGGGACTCTAGGGGGCTGCTACACAGCTGGGACGTAGAGAGGCTGCTAGCTAGCCTGGAATCTGGGGGCCTGCTGGCTAGCGGGAAATTAGGGAGGTTGCTAGCTAGCCTGGGTTCTGGGGAACTGCTAGCTAGCTGGGACTCAGGGAGGTTGCTAGCTAGCCTGGGTTCTGGGGAACTGCTAGCCAGCCGGGGATCTGGGAGGTTGCTAGCTAGCCTGGAGTCAGGGGGGCTGCTAGCTAGCGGGGAGTCAGGGAGGTTGCTAGCTAGCGGGGAGTCAGGGAGGTTGCTAGCCAGCCTGGGTTCTGGGGAACTGCTAGCTAGCTGGGACTCAGGGAGGTTGCTAGCTAGCTGGGGCTCAGAGAGGCTGCTAGCTAACCTAGAGTCAAGAGGGTTGCTAGCTAGCCTGGATTCAAGGGGGTTGATAGCTAGCTGGGGCTCAGAGAGATCGCTAGCTAGCGGGGAATCAGGAAGGTGGCTAGCTAGCTGAGAATCAAAGAGGCTGCTAGCAGGCCGGGAATCTGGGAAGAGGCCGCTAGCAGGCCGGGAGTCTGGGGAGAGGCCGCTAGCAGGCCGGGAGTCTGGGGAGAGGCCTCTAGCAGGCCGGGAGTCTGGGGAGAGGCCGCTAGCAGGCCGCGAGTTTGGGGAGAGGCCGCTAGCAGGCCGGGAGGCAGAGAAAGAGCTGTATGTCAGCCCAGAGGCAGGAGGAATGAGAGCCACACATCAGCTCGGGGTCAGGAGAGCTGCCCGTCAGCTCGGGGTCAGGAGAGCCACACATCAGCTCGGGGTCAGGAGAGCTGCACACCAGCTCAGGGACAGAAGGGTTGCACGTCAGCTCAGGAACACAACGTGGAAAGCCAAACTGCTGCTCAATCTCGTCCCAGCGGAGCACCATAAGGCGCCAAGTAAGGGTGAAATCCACCTCAGAAAGGGAACGGAAGAGAGAACTGAGGTGCTCACCATCATACTCCAGTGGGTGTAGGAGAGGCTTGAACTCTGCTGGGCCCATGTCTGGTTAGTTCGTACTGTGACGTGGGAGCAGGGAAGTTGGACCCAAACGCAGAGAGGAGGCAGGCAGGCAGAAGGTGGTCAAACTGAGGTATTTAATGTAACAAAAAGCGGCAGTACAATGACTGGAAACCCAAGAAAGCAGAAACTGACGGCAGGAGTAAACAGAACACAAAAGGAGCAAACACCAGACATGGGGAGGCACACAAGACAAACTAACAAGAGACAAAGGGAACACAGAGGCTAAATACATGAGGTGACGAGTAAATCAGGAACAGGTGAGACAACAGGTGAGACACATCAGGGCGGGGCAGGACAATCAACAAAGGCGGGAAAACACAGGAAGTAAACTGGATAAGACAAGACAAAAAACCAGACTATCAAAATAAAACAGGAAACAGAACACAAACAGGGAAACTGACAAACACAGACCACAATACACAGAAAACATACAGAAACCAACAAGGCAACAGAAACGAACAAACAGGCAACAGAAATGGGGCAAAATACAGAACAAAACACTGAAACCACAACACTTTCCTTTCTTCAACCGGTCCCTTAGAGGAAGAGCAGCCCTGGATATCCTGCTGATTCACTGCGGCGGGAACGACTTGGGATGCAGGAAGAGCATCGATCTCGTCGCAGCGATGAAGCAGGATCTGCAACATCTCCATTGGCGTTTCCCTCAGATGATCATCGTGCTGTCTGACATCACCCAGAGACGTCGGTGGAGATCGGGCCATCCGGGGAAAATTGACAAGTCCCATAAATGGGTGAACAGTGTCATGACTACCTTTGTCTTGGGAATGCAGGGGGGTATCGTGCATCACCCTCAAATTGAATTTGACAAGTCTGAACTGTTTCTAGGGATGAAGTTCATTTATCCACTAGGGGTAATAATATTTTTTTAAATAATTTAGCTGAAGGCTTAAGAGTCTTAATCCAGTAGGGATGATACTGGATTAAACCTCTCAACATGTTTTTAATATGAAACAGTTAAAGAATGTTACATTCTTTTGGGGTTGTGTATGTGCATTTTGTCTTTAGATTAATACATCATCACTTGGGTAGACATAACACTGTTCAATTGTCACTGCTCTTTTATTTATTATTATTACTTTTTTATATGTTTTTATTTGTGTTTTACTATTTCAACTTTTAATAAAGCAATATTATTAACCAAATGATTCAATATTTATTTTTGAAACACACAGTAGACACTTCAAGTAGACATGCATTGACAGAAATGTCATGTGGTTTTATTACTTATGTGGTAGAACTTTATAATGAGTGGCCTACACAGTGAATATTGATAAGGGAGGTGTCAAGACACCCTTTAGATTAGATTTGATTATATTTCTCTTCGATGTCATTGTGCAGAATACAAGTACAGAGACAATTCAATGCAGTTTCAAGTGCAAAAAAAGTACAGTATAGACAGGTAGTGTAGTATAAACAGTATATGGCATAGTGCAGTGTAGACAGTAGTAAACAGTTAACCAAGTGGTATGGTTTACAGTCAGGCTATGTGCAGTGTATTAACAGTAGCATTATAAGAGCAGAACACATGGATACGTTTTTTTCTCCATTGCCTGTATAATTTCCCCATCCCCTGTGTAGCTATACCTCTTAACCCTCATTATTTAATAACATGTACATTTCTTAAAATATCATAGCCTACTTGTTCGTGGATAAATGTTACTTCTTATGAATTAATTTGCTACATATCAAAGTATGAGTAATTCCAATCCATCAAAACGTTGCTGAAAACTCTAATATTATATATAATAAAGCTGAAATATTTTGTTCCGATGCTTTTCATAAACTCTCTATGGGCTTCACCTTCTCACTTGACTGCATGCCTCCACGCCCACCCGATTGCCTGCGAGCTTGGCTTCTTGGCTTCTCCCTTCTTATATACTGTCTATGGCTTCTCCTGGCAGTACGGTAATTTTTCGACTATGCGACAGTAAGTCGCCTGGTTATGACACAATCATTAGCCTATTTTCACAAAAACATCTGCTACGGAATCATAACGTGAGGTACAAGGTAATGGAGCCTTTTATACATTTTCATGTTTCTGAAATAAACAACGGACAAATAGAGTCTTTAAACGCTTCAGATGTAAAGTTATTCGCTGTCAAGTGACGTAAAAACAAAATGGCGGTCAGCGGAATGATAACGGGAGGTGATCGCTTCGTAGCAACAAAGCGATCCCATGGGAGGTTCGAGTTCTGAAGCGAAGCTTACCCCCTTGACTTTACCATGTGTCAAACACAAACAGAAACATGCGCACGCACACACACACACACACACACAGAGTAATTATACACAGACTACACTAAAGTAAAAACACACAGCACAGTCCGGCTCAGAGTCACCACAGGGATCCAGGAGAAACTGATCACAGGGCTGCAGCACACTGACACAGCCACACACACACACACACACACACACACACACACACACACACACACACACACACACACAGATTCATGTTAACAACACGGTTTATCTCTCAGCTGTGGGATTTAATTAAGTATGTTTACTCAATTAGTAACGTCTCCATCTTCTGCTCCTTGCTACTTGTACTCCACTACATATCACAGGTTAATATCGTACTCCTTACTCCTGTAACGTTACAGTACACAGCAAATTTGTCGGTGTTAAATTAACACCCACAGTGTTAATTTTAACACCAGCAAAGTGTCTATATACATCCACACTCTGTGTTAAATTAACATTTTTGAAAGTGTTAATAGGTAACACCCAATTTTAGTTGATTTAACGCTCTATATTGTCAAAACTTAACACTACACCAACACTATACTTTTTATGGTGTTGTATTCACACTACACTGGTGTTAGTGTTAAAATAAAATGTTAAAAAGGAACACTGCTTTCTTCAACACCAACACCAGTGTAGTGTTAAGACAACAAAACTCAGTATTGAAAATGAGTAATAGTTAACACTACTAGATGTAAATACCAATAACACTATCGGGTGTCAAATTTCCCCATACCCCACTAAATGAAATAAAAAGACAAATGGCAGAAATCTTAGAGAAAATGACCTTTGTATTGAATCCATTTTGACAATTCAATATACATTTCAGACAAAACTGCAGTAGGGCACAATATACATTCTTTCATCATTTTCAGGTGAAAACTGCCTATCATAAGGTCTGTAATATATCAGATCAGCCACACAAATTACACTGAACACATCATCCACCTCCTCAATGATGAATGCATTCAGGTGATCATCGAAATGCATGGTGATAACTTTAGTGGCCAAAAGAAACACTTCATCATCTTTGATAATGATATTGATAATCTTATCAAAAGTAGGCATTTCCTTTTCAACACTTGTACAGACAAACATTCCAATCTGGTACTCCGTTCCATGGATTTTCACCCAGGAAGTAGTGGAGACACTAGACACATTCAAAGTTTGACAAGACCTCAAGACCACACTGCCCTCCAGATCGCTAGTTGAGACATGTTTAACAGGACCAAACTGTAATCTTTTGAAATAAAAATTCTCCCAATGAAAAGCCAACTGATGGTGATGTTTCTTGACTAATGTTTTGGTTAAGTTTTTAAAATTCTTCACCGACTTCTTGAAGAAGTTGTGCTTGCTTTTGAACCGCATACACCACATGTGTATAAGTGGACCTATTTTCCTAATACATCTGGGGTAGTATATCATCAGATGATGCTTTGGGATGAGCCTCTTATCTGGAAACACCAACTTAAAAAGTTTGTGATGGTCAGAAATGAGGTGCTTCAAATAATAAGTCATACCATCTGTTATTTTTGGTGAGAATACAATGTTGACGATCTGAATCAAAAGCATAATCACATTCCAATAACTGTTATTCTGGTCAACTAGGTCTCCAAAAATCAAGGGAGTATTTCGCAGGAGGCACCAAGACTGGATGGCATTGAGCCCGAGGTCATTGCTATCATCATTAACTTTGACTCCACTGGGTCTGTTCTTTCTCTCACTGTATCCATAGTTAAAGCTCTGAATCCTTTGAGAGAGGGCATTTAAAGAAATGAAGTCCTTCACCAAATACTGAAAAAGAAGCTTCAACTCATACTGTACTACACCTTCTAGTAGGTCGTGCATAATGTCCACTGCATAATTGTCTGAGGAATGAAAAAATTGCAGTGCATTTAGGGGGACAGGTTCTCTTAACACCAAATGAGTGAACTAGAGTGGGATTTTTGTACCATGGCATTGCAGTGTTCTGAATAGAGCTCCTTTGTGCGAAGAATTAAGTCTGGGTCATCCTCACTAAAGACTGACTGCAAACAGGTTTTGTCAGTTAAACAAAATCGACAACAGTACGTTGCACTGAACAATTCAACCATACCAAAAAGTCCATGCGTAGCTAAATTATCCCCAGTAACCTGAATAACAGACCCCTTTAATGGTGTATCTGAAAAGGGCACCTGTCTCCAAAACTTTTAAGTCATGAACAAGAGGCTGTAGGATTGGATCAAAACCATACTTCTTCAAGTCCTCTGAATGAAAAAGCGCCACAAGATGAATGTTCATCAAAACTGAATTCAGCTTCATTGGCAAATTTCTTAAAATAAAGTAAACACAGCCAAGTTTGTGAATTCCCTTTTTAGATCCTAGCGGATTGGCCGTTTCAAAATCATCGTAATAAAGCTGAATTTGAAGAGCATGTTCTTGCTGTGAAAATAATGGATGATTTCTGAAATATGAACCATCATTAATGTCTTTGAAAATGCCATCTTGATGATGCTTTACTTGCTTGAAACAGTTGCTGAGTTCCCGGTTGGTAAACATTGACTCAAGAGTTCCCAAAATAGGCACATAAACAAATTTGTCATTAACAGGAATTTGACTGTATACACCAGTAGTTCTATCCTTGCGTAGATCATAACGCACACCAAGAACATGCTCTACTGGTTCAACGATTTTCCATTTTTTTCTCAAAATGTCTTTGCCTCTTAGTTTCAGTATTGAGGAATGAAAATGGATTTTCAAGATGCTCAAAACAGCCTTTAACTTTATGTAGAGTTTGTTCAGTTACCTCAGATGAAAGACATTTAAGAACAGTGTCCTGTGCTTGGACATGGATGTCATTTACAAATTCCTCCATTGAACCAACTAAAGACTGCACAGTACTTTCAGAGACTCCAGATGCTTGTACTTGAGCGACAATAGAGCTACACATATCCAGTAACTGTCTCTTTTCAAGAGGAGCTGGGTAACTGACGAGAGAAACTGCACTTGGCAGTGGATCAGAAACACAAACATTACTGTCAACATTGTCCAAAGGATGAACAGAACTTGAAGCTACACAGTCTCCATGTACTCTCAATAAATGTTTCTTGAATCCACAATATGTGTAAAAAACAGAAGAACACCCATTCTCGCCACATTTCAAACGCAATGTGCGTCCTGGGTACAAAGCATGACTGAACTTCAAATGTTGAAAAAAAGCAGAACAACTTTTGTGCTGTACATTGCAAATGTAACAGGTGAACATTTTCAAACCTCAATATGATCTACTTTTGCCCGGATTTCCTTGACCCGTGGACTCTCTTTTGTAGTGCCGACGTCAATCCCATACACTGTAGTCTGAATGAAGGTGTAGAAGTTGCACAAGGCCTCATCGTAGGATACAGCAAAGACGAAGTGGGCCTTAAAAAGTTCGTCGAAGGCAGCCACAGCTCTCTGCGCCACGCAGGGAATGGCCTTCTGATCGAGGATGACGTAAAACTTCTGGATACTACTCTTCTTTTGTCCAACACAGAGGAGGAAGGGCTGTGCTGATCCAACTCTTTCAAGGAATGTCACCATGCTTGTCCCCACCTAAAAGTGTTAGAGGAGAAATTAGGAACAGTATTTTGTTTGTTTACACACCAAATAGGCAGAAAAATCATTTAGCTGGATAGGCAGGTAACACCTCTGAATGACATGGCACATAAAAAGCAGAGCTTTCTGGGATCTATTGAATGTCCATTCAACCAAGGGAAACATACATAAAAAAAAATTAAAAAAAATCTATTATCTTGGCCTCCTGGATTACAGTGCCACCACAGCAGTGAATAAAATATCACCAAATCATTTTATCAGCATTATTTAATGTAAACAATATACTTCAACCATTTGGTCACCAGACTGCAACCCTAAAATATATGCAATGAAAATTGAATGATGGATTAAACAAGATGAAATATCCCATGTCTACCTATCTTTCACTAAGAGGAGTTTTCTTTTAAAGGAACATGCCAATATTTTAAATGTTATCCCCCAGAGTTGGATAAGGTGATCCTTACCCTTCTCGTCACTGTGCGTGCAGTAACTCAGTCTGATGCACCCACCATTAGCCTAAATTAGCATTAACTCATTGACCAACTAGCCTATCTCCCAAAAGTGACAAAAGAACGCCAACATCGTCCTATTTGCATAATGTGACTAATATAATTACTGTGTACAAATTTAAATCTGAAAAGAGACTCAGCTATTTTCTAAGCATGTACATGCTTGGAACTACATTCTCATTCAGGCAAAGCACTGCTACTTGGGATTTGCAGAAGTAACACCGGATTAATAGTACTTCGCCTGAATGAGAACATAGTTCCAAGTATGTACAGTATATGCTTAGAAAACGCTTAGTCTCTTCTTACATTGGTATTTATATTGTAACTCTACAAGCCACAACATGTAAATGGGAAATGTTGGAGTTCTTTTGTTACTTTTGAGAGCTATAAGGCTTGTTGCTTCTGCCCACCTCAATAAGCCATACTAAACTAGGCTAATAGTGGGTGTGTCAGACTGAGTTACTGCCAGACAGAGACAAGAGGGGTATGTATCATCTTATCTAACTCTGGGGGAGATGATGAATAAGCTAATTTCTCTAAATGTTGCCGTGTCCCTTTAACTGCTGTGAGGGGGAGATACACACAGCTGACAAAAAAGTGACAAATCATGGGTCAATTAAGTGTTCAAAGAGGTGAGGCAACATTCAGTCACCATCTATGTCCTGAACGTACCTTCATGAACGCGACCACATGGTCAGTAGCTTCAGTGGCACTGATTTTCCCATGTCTTTGTCCTTTTGCGGTTGGAGGCAAGAGATGAACGAGCAGGAGGATAGCTGCCAAGTCACTGTCCCAACCTAGTGGATTAGTATGACAACACCCACATCCCATGAGTATACACAGTCATAGCTCATGAAGAACACTGGCAAACACAATCCGTGTACACTTACCATAATCATTCGATTCTTCTTGAGCAGACAGAAGGTCATCCACATGAGTACAAGGGCGAAGACCTTTGCAGACAGTGATAATCCTAGGTTTGTAGAACGTTGGCCATTTTGCAATAAACTTGCCCGAGACATCTTCTCCAAATAGCATTGTGAAGTCTTGGTTAATCTAACACAGACAGAAACCATGTCAAAACATTTAACCCATTTAATAATTAGTACATCAAGCTAGTCTCTATATTTCTTACCAAGCCTGGTGTATCCAAGAATCGGGGGAAGTCATCTAGGATGCCTGAAGACTGGTCTGGATCGTGTAGCATACTCTGACGGTGCTTGAAGGTTGCCTTCATTTTCTCCTTAATGACTGGTTGGTCCGCTGAATGCTTCATCAATGACATCGCTTCTCTGCATTCATCACCTGACAGCTGCTCAGATGTTGATTTCTCACGCAGGGTCTTAGGGCCATGTTGTTCAGCAGACTTGGAGGTCCTCTTGAAGTCACTTGTGCATACCTGCCAACCTTGAGAAACTTTTTTGAGTAGCAATTTACGGATTTATTGTCAAAGTTCTGGTTCATGAACACGGCGGCACGCACGCGGAATAAATGTGCCATTAAATGTCAAATGAGTATACATTTTAAACCCTAGAAAATAATTGTGTTCAAGTAGGCTACTTGAATTAAATAAAACATTTTATTTCTGTCATATTTAATACAATTAATTGGATCATAATATAATCCAATCAAATAAAATATATTAAATTGCATAATGAGCACTTTTACTTTTGGTACTTTAAGTATATTTTGATAATAATATATAATAGGGAAGATGTTGAATGCAGGACTTGTAACTGACAAGTAATTTGTAACTCTACAACACAACGCAATACATGATCTGAGTAAGTCTTCCACCTCTGGAAATCACCACCAACAGTCGTGCATGAACACCTGCAGCAGTGTTTAACACTGAAAACACAAAGCTCAGCTCAGCGTTTCCTTGTAGCTCTGCTACAGTAGCAGCGAACCGCTAACGTTACCTGCCGGTCACATCGTCTTTAAACAGTCCGCTCACAGTGAAGTCCTGCGCGGATCAACAGGTGTTAGAGTCCGGCGGCTGCTCGCTCTGTTTGTTACGCACACCGAGCAGATTGATGCGCTCACAGAGCCAATCTTTGCAGATGTTACCGCTCGGTGTTTGGCTAGCTAATAAGCCCTTAGCCTGTTAGCTTGAGCTTTGAAGGCGCCGAGCGGCCAGCCAAGGTCCGACAGACACCGACACATTCCGCACATCCTCCGCTCAGTTTAACCGCTAACCCCCCGGTACCGGTCAGAGAGACGTGTTTACTTTGTGTCTCGGTCCTCCAGTGACGGGCTCCGGTCAGTTTTTAATTAGCCTACATTGGTAACAGTTAATTTTGTTACGGTATGAACTTAATCCTAGGAAAGGCAAAACAATATAAGACCTTTGTAACGAAATCCAAGACTTTATAAATGCAAGTCTTTAAATCAGATTTCTCCAAAGTTGACAGGTAGGCTACGTAAATAAATTAATTTCACCTTTCTACATCAAATCCGTTTACCTTTGCAAGCACAGTCCTCCCTTGGGGAAACCCAAATATATATGGGGGGGAACCAACCAAACTAAACGGGAATGAGGGAGGAATAACACCACTGAATAACACTTGCATCTGATGCTTTCGTTTTACTATCAGTAGCCGATATCCCCGCTTGACATTAGAGGAAGGAACCCGACGCTGTGATTGGTCGAACTCTTCTTCTTTTACATCAAGAGCGAGTGAACTCAAAGCAGTCACCTGATTTTCGCGTATTTTAAAGTGATAAATCGTATCACCATATTTTGATGTCAAAATGCGTATCTTCTACGCAAAATGCGTACAGGTTGGCAAGTCTGCTTGTGGTATTGCGCTGAACCGTTTTCAATCTGTAAGCCAGGTAACCTTGGCCACTGTGAGGATCGTAGTAATGTTCCTGTCAGACGAGAAAACAGACAAGACGCACTGTCAATATTAAAATCCATCAAAGGACCTCAAAATACAGCTTTTCTCTATACATAACCAAATTACACTAAATGAGAAGTTCCTGTTATGTAATACTCACATAACCAGTTGGTGAAGCTGTGTCCTTCAAATTGGGGAAAAGGGTGACTATTCCAAGGGCATAGGTCACGCGGACATTGATTGGTGGGATCCTCCTACACCATAGCAAGATAGGGTCAGTTTGAAATGTAGTTCAAATAAATTAACATGGCTGGTGTAAAAGCTTGAGAACAGAGAATGGATATGTTGACAAGTATTTCAGTTATGAAGTAGACTATACAACCCCAATTCCTAAAAGGTTGCTGCAAAAAGGACATAAATGTTGACAAATACAAATTTGACTATTTCATGGAAAAAATAAGCACATTTTGATTTGGTTGATGAAGTTGTGTAAATATAGACAACAAAAGGAGGAACATTTCACAACTAGGTTAACTGGCATCATGATTGAGTATTAAAAAAAAGCATTCAAGTCTGTCAGAAGTGCAGATCTGGAGGTAAAGGTTAACCTTTTGTGTGGCCAAATAATGAAACAATATAAGAATGTTTAACATGAACTTGAGAAGAAGTTTGGGGATTTCATCATCTACAGTACATAATATCTAGGGCTTTCCTCGACTAAAGAAATTCTTAGTCGACTAACACTTATAGGATTTTGTCGACTAATGGATTAGTTGATTTAATTGACAGAGCTGTGCGCTTTGAGAGGTGGTTAAGACTAGAAAAGCACAATATAGATGTAGTTAATTAACCATCTGTAAAACTGAGTTTCTCCACAATTAATCCTGCAAAAGCACCACTTTAAATCTTGTGTTTACCATAAATGTGCTCAGAAGTTTCTTGGAAATAAGTAATTAAGCATGAATAAGCATAAAAAATGACTAATCGACTAAAGAAATCTTAGTCGACTAAGACCAAAACGACCGATTAGTCGACTAATCGGCTAAGAGGGGGCAGCCCTAGAAATATCATGAAAATATTCAGAGAATCCAGAAAAAAAAGCCCATGTCCCATCTTTTTTGAGACGTGTTGTTGGCATCAAATTCAAAATTAAATATATTTTCCAAAAAACAATAAACCTTTTCCTCTTAACATAATTTGTAAATAATAGCATTCTGTTTTCATTAACATTTTACACAGCGTCTTTAACTTACCCATGACTCTCGATCATATCTGCCACCAGGATGTTGACGAGTTTCCTTCTTGTTTGATCAGAAAGGCCTTTGGTCGCATTGTACTCTTTGAATATGTCTTCACCCCCGGTTTTTTGATGTAGAGCTACATAGACCATCTGAAATATAGAGGTTGCATGTAAACGTGGTATGCATTTTGAAAATGGTTTGACATTCTACCAACAACCTAAGAACAACTTACATCTTTTGCTGCCTTACTGTCAGGTGGTCCTTCTACCAGTTGCCTTTTCCGTGCTTTGGTGCATTCTGTAATTACAGTGGAGCCTGAACTCACAGACTCAACTGATGAGAATGACCTCACAGACTCAATGGGTGAGAATGACCCCTCATCTGAGCAGAAGGAGGCCTCAGAGACCTCTTTCTCGGCTAAGGGAAGAAAATGGGGAGGGGAGGCAGTTTTATAATATTTAACTTTAGTTGGAAAATATATTTTGCATAAGGCAACATCACCACAGTGGCCTGATCTTGCATATTTGCTCTCAAACATGTAAAGTTGTACCAATAGCAATATTGTTGTTTCTGTTCCTATTGACAGATTTACTAATTTTAAGTCACTCTGGACAAAAGCGTCTGCTAAATGCCCTAAATGTAAATGCAATGGGATGGGCGTTTCTGTGTCTTACCAGAGTCCTCATTAGACACCTTGAAAGATACTGCAGCAGATCTCACTAACTCATCAAAAATGTCAGCATCTACATCAACTCCTGAGGAGTCCTGCAGGTTCACATCAGGTTCATTTGGCAGGTTGATTTTAGCTGAAACTGAGATCCAAAACACTTATTGTAATTTCCCAACTATTAACTGCAGTTGATACAGTAATTTTGTAAAATTCCTGCATCCCTGCAACTAATACTCGGATGCAGCCTATACATGGAAATGCCTTTTTATCTCATTGGACTATATGACACCTGGTTGTAAGTAATGCACTACTGCGAGAAGGTGGCAGTAATGCACTTAAAAGCTGTTTGGCAACAGCACCACAACCACATCTATATGATATGATGAAATAACTTCAGATAAACTGTCTGGTTCTGTTTTAGAAAATTACATAACATAAATCATGAGGTTTATACACTTTGCTGTTAATAATCAAGAACTGACTCATATTGGCATGCAATAATAGGTGTGATGTGAAAAATCGGTGGGTTATACTTACCTTCTTGAATGAACTGAAAGTAATCGTAGCTGTCATCCTTAACTGGTATTCGAACCCATTTCAGGACACCCTTGCACTCCACTTGAACCAGCATTTCTTTGTTAAAAAAGAAATAAAATACAACACAAATCTCAGGCCAACAGTTAAACATGCCAATGGACCAGTTTCCAAGATTAAGAATGATTGACATTTACAGGAAACAAGATATTAAAGAATATCAGTGGCTATTTTCAGTTCATTATATTTTCTAGATTTTGTATTATGCAATTAGCCTGTATAATAAGTATCCTGCAAAATTTGGCAAATCCAAATATGTCCATGGTGACCTGAGCCTGACTCCATACTCCCTAATACTACTACTAAAACAGCCCATTTTCACTTCCACGAAACCCAGCATAGCCTAATCAAATATATTTATATTTGAAATATCTGACTGATGGTCAGTGGGCAAATGTTATTTTCGTTTTGTACTTTAGATTGCATTCTGTGAAAATTAGCAGGCATGCAAGTCAAGCTGTCAGTAGCAACTCTTTGTATTGGGGAAAACAGGAGTATTACAGAAGGCTAAAGTTAATTTTTTTCCCCTGTTTACTACAGCTATATCAGCGTTTCCCACACATAGACTAATTTATTAACACTATTAAAACACTCGTCTTTATTATGGTCTTCCACAGGCAAATTAGATTTACAGTGAAGCAATTCCAATCCATAACAATCATTACCTTGGAGAAACTTTTGACATAAATGATTGCATCTTGTGGATTAATTCACAACATTGTTGACAGTTGTAAGTTGTTCCTTTGCATAGCAATGAGTAAAGCCATTTACACCACAGCACCTGGTGAGTGGTATTCTTATTTCCTTTTTCGTATTCATTCAAAGCATGTCCTTTCCCTGCTCTCCCTCCGTCTCTGTCACTAACGCACACACACACACACTCTACCCCGTGCACACCGCGTATGTCTCCATGTCTCTCACTACATTCCTTCTCAAACTGCAATCTCAGAATGCCATCCTGTTCTTCCTTTACCTTTCTTCGTTGTTGGTATATTTACTTGATGAACTCGGTGGTTGGAAGAACATTATGCTTTTTCCGCGGGCCCTTGACTTCCAGAGACTAGCGAGTGCGCGAAATAGCGCGAAACCGCTAACGTTGATGGGAGGTGTAGTTTTTAATGCTGCATTTCCAACGTCTTTCTACAATTCGCACCAAAATGCTTCTCGATGTTACGGTGTAGTTTTTGTAGACAAATATGGACACGGTTAGAAGTCCATGTCATAAATCAGACCAATCCTGTCACTGATGGCTAGCATACATGTTTTCACTATCTCAGTTTGCAGCAACCAAATGTGGCTACGTTACCTTAACTTTAGCCAGCTTGCTTAGCTAGTTAGCAATAACGTGCTACTCCCGCCCACTCCACATTGCAACTTTCAAATCTGACATAACTAGTACAGCCTAATAACTTCGCTTTTTTTCAACGATATATTCCCGCTTACACACTAGGTTCATTATCAGGGAGTAAACTGTTCACTAACGTTAATGTTATAACCTGAGAGTATTGAGTCATGCTAGAATATTTGCTATAACCTAGCTAGCTAGCTACTACCTAACGTTACCGGATAGTACCGGATATGAGTGGAATTCAATACAACAGACGGTTAATTAAATAAGCACAACTAATGAAGCAAATATAAATTATAAAATATCATGCGTGTGACTCAGTCAGACAGTCAAATTAAGCACTTACCTTCTAACGTCTTGCCGTCTCGCGTGTGAAAGAAAATGGCGCAGGAGAAAGTTTGTTCTTCTTGCTCACGTCCTGGACAACCGTTACGTGAGGGTGTGGCTTAGATCTGCCTTAACACCGTTGGCTGTATAAAAAAGCTTAACACCTTGATTTGACAATGTAAATAAGTCACAGGCAACACTAGCAGTGCACTTTTATCAATGTGTGGTGTTAAAATAACACCAACACTCTTTATTCAACACCGTCCCTAACATTTTAACACTCATATATTTGCTGTGTAGTCTGACAGCTTTAGTTACTTTACAGCTTTAGTTACTTCCATCCCCTTCCGCTATCTCCAGATGTAGGCTAGTAGTTAGTGTGGTATAAGTACTTTACTGCAGTAAAGGCTCTGAGTACATTCCCCCCACTGTTAATTTACTCGGACTGAAAACTAACAGCAGATCATTAACAGCCGTTAGTGATGTTAGCTGAACAACGTGACCGTTAGCTTACTAACGTCGCCGTTAACTCTCGTGTTTTCAGCCGTTTGAGTTACACATTCTCAACCGTTAGCGTCATGAAAACACCGTCTGAACGTTAACCAACATCTCAAACTCTCTGACCGAGTCGCAGTGTCACGGTAAATGGGAATATACAGCGTTAAATGTCGAACTTCTGCCATTTCTGTTTTCAAATATCCACGGCACCACGAGCGATCTGATTGGCTGCTTGACAATGATGTGACTGCACGTTGAGCCAATCAGGAATAACTCTTGTCAAAAAACTTTATTGTTAATAGCTTCAGATCGACATTCACAGTAAGTATAAATAAAACACCATAAACGGACAGATCTGTGCATAGACATAACATAGAATAGACGCCGCATTTGTTATGGATCACTGTCTGTCTCCCTATCCTGCTTGTTTTCCTCTGCCCCTTTCCCCTGTGTTTGTTGTCTATGTGTTTTGTTTTCACCTGCTGGCGAGAGGCGTGTCCTGGAGGAACTAAGTCAGGAGGTGTGGCCACTCTCCCGTGCTCCGTTTCCAGCACAGCTGCAGCTCATCCACTAATCACCCAGCAGTTATCTACCCGGGCTATTCACCTCCAAAGCGCCAGTTCGTTACAACCATTCTCTTGGTAACTTGGCTCACTCAGTGCACTAGAGAAACTGTTCCTGGTCTCAGTTTCTATGGTTCACCTTATTCTGCTTTAGTTTACATGTTCCTCTTCTGTTCAGATCCTGCTGCTCACTTGCTGTCGTCTTCTTCCCTGCTACCTGCTTGCATCACCGCTCTGCTCACAACCAGCCATTCCATCCAGCCCCCGTCATCGCTGCCTGCCCACACACCCGCCTTCTGATCTCCTGGGTGTCTGCGGCTGGTGTAGCAGCTCAATGCTTTCGAGCTGAGGCTGGTGGAGCTGTGATCTGCTGTGGAGCTGTGGTCTGCTGGGGGGATGTGGTCTGCTGGGGGGCTGCAGCTGCTGGAGCTGCTGGCTCCTGGGTGGCTACGGCTGTAGCAGCTCAATGCCTTCAAGCTGAGGCTGGTGGAGCTGTGGTCTGCTGGGGGGCTGTGGCCTGCTGTGGTCTGCTGGGGGGCTGTGGCCTGCTGGGGGGGCTGCGGCCAGTGGGGCTGTGGCCTGCTGGGGGGCTGCGGCCAGTGGGGCTGCAGCCAACTGGGGAGCTATTGTAGCACCCACTGGAGCATTGTGTTTTGTTTTATCCCCCCAGTGTGGCACTCGGGGTGTTTCCCTTATGTTGTGTTTGAGCTGGTCAATGTTTATTTTGTGCAGGAGTGCTCCATTTTCATCCTGCAGATCAGCACTTTTATGTTCCACTGCCATAATTATGAATGGCCCTACAAAATCTGCCTCCAATTTCCCCCCCATTCCTTTGTTGGCTCCTAATGTTTTGCCTCAAAACACTGGGCCTCATTCACCAATATCTTCCTAAGTTTTCTCTTAAATATGTTCTTAAGAAGGATTCTAAGAAAAGTTTACGCCGGATTCATCACGTGTTCTTAAACAGCAGATTTGTTCGCACCTGTGTTCTTAGGATTAATGAATCCCACGTCTTCGTAACCGAAAGCGCGTGCCAGTTGTTCCTAATTAGCATAAGAAAACGCCCCAAAAATTCCCATATAAGGACATGACACTTCCTGTGCACCTCCTGGGAGACAGGTTGTCGGAGCCGCGGTGGAGGAAGTACTGAATCTCAGTACTTAAATAAAAGTACAAATAACCAGAGACATATTTACTTTAGTAAAAGTAGAAGGTGTCCACAAACAAGGCCTGGCTTTTAAGAAAAGTTCCTATCCTAACCGTGAAACGGAAATATGTTCGAATCGGAATGCGGTTGGTTTTATTCATGGATGTATTTCATTTTCTTTAACCATGCAAGTAAGCAAATAAAGTGTGTGAAGCAGCGCAAATGGGGAGATGTGAACAGGTCCAGCCAAATAAAAAAGATATGAACGCGCGTCTTACGCAGCCTGGCGGAGGAGTAAACGACGCTGTGGAGAGAAATAGATATAGCAACTTTGATTTAAAAACGTGAATAATAAAAAACAAATGCTTTCATTTTCACTTTAACCGGAGGCTGTATTACCGAGGGTCCGCGGCGCTGCGCCCGGGCTCTGCAGCACCGGAGCCGGCTTGGATCAGCGGTGCCCCATGTATTCAGTATCTACGGCAACAAAACTTCACTGGTGAAACAAACGTATGACGGTCAGGAAGACGTTTTGGCAGGGGGGAAACTGATCAGAAAATGTAACGGAACATTGTAGAAATGTAGTGGAGTAGAAAGTATAGATAATTGCTGCAAAATGTAACAAAGTAAAAGTCAAAAGTAGGCTATGCACTATTGAGTCTATTTAAGTAAAGTACAGATACGTGAAAAATGTACTTAAAGGGAAACTTCACCGATTAGCATTAAGCTTTGTATCAGTAGAAACCTGGTAGTATTTTTGAATGACCATGCTTCCCTCCCTCATTTCCCCCTGAGAGGGGAGATCTCTGTATTGAGGGTCTGGAAAAAAACCTCAGATGACGCAAAATGACGATTTTTGCGTCATCTGAGGCTTTTTTGCCCACAGGCAAAAGACTACAGCCTGTATTCATTGTGCTATCCGCATAGCCCAAAGGGGGTTGGACTGTCGGCTTTTTCCGGAGATTGCCGAGGAAAAAACGAGTGTCAGCCATCTTGAATCCTCGCTTAGCTTCTCAGAAACTGTTCATCCCGACGGAAATTTTGGGACGCGAGCTTTTATTTTGAAAAGTAGACGGGACGGCATGATATGGGACGCTCCAGGCTGCAGCCATACAGTCCTGGAAATTTTAGAACAACAATTATGTGCATTCAACCCCAACCGTCTCGTTATTGTGGCGTTTCATTTTCCCGTTGTTGTGTGCCCCTGCGGCCGGGGATCGTGTCCTGCGAGTGGCGGCCCGCGAGTGGCGGCCCGCGAGTGTGCGAGTGCCGGCTGCGAGTGGCGGCCCGTTCCGTTGATTTGGCCTCCGTGCGGCGTTTCATTTCCCCGTTGTAGTGTGCCCCTGCGCGGGTCGCGAGTGGCGGCCCGTTCCGTTGTTTTGGCCGGCGTGTGGCGCCTCATTTCCCCGTTGTCGCAACCCCCAGAACAGGTTCGAAAAGCGTGACCTGTACACGTTCAAAAGTCGTCGCATATAAAACGAAAAAACGTCAAAATCGTAACCTGTACACGAATTTATGAATCAAAATAACGTGACTATTACACAACCATAGGTTGCAACCTATGGTTGCAACCTATGGTTGCAACCGTTGCCATGCATAGCAGAGCGTTGCCATGGACACAGTTCTGTTTACTCTGGAGCTATCAATCAATTAGCAAAGCAAGTGCATTCTGGGATTTGGTGTCTTTCATCCATATGAGCCAAAAACACATTTTCTGTCTTATCTTGGCCTAGAAGGCACCAATTACAATTTTTTTTCACATTTCTACTACATAAGTGACCCAATTTAAAGATATATTCAGCTTTCCAGCGGTGAAATTTCCCTTTAGTACAGTTATGAAGAATTTGTACTTTGTTACATTCTACCACTGCATTTCGGCCCTATAAATAGCGATCAATCACCAAATACCGCAGGATTTAATCAGTTTAATTGCTGATGTAAATTGCAGTGTTAGTGTCTTTTTTGAATAATATGATTTTTTATCAACAAATGATCAGAAATACATTACAGTACAATACTATCATTGTAAACAACTGTAGAATTAAATAAAATACAGTAAGCAATCATTTGGAGCAAATTGTCATCACTCAAATGTGCGTAAGAATGCTTTTCAGTGTTCGTAGATTTTGTTCTTAGCTAAGAACAAATCCAAGTTAAGAAAACATTAGTGAATGCCAGAATCTTCGTAGAAAAGTGCGTAAGAAGGGTTTAAGAACACATTTCTTCGTAAGAATGGTTGGTGAATGAGGCCCATTGTCCCCGACTTGGAAGACTGGGGTTTTCTCACTGGCTTTTCCTTTTGTTTTTTGGTGTCCCTTGGCCAGGTTTTGTTGAACAAGCTCCATTAATGTTGTTTTTGTATGTCTTGGGCCACAACTTCCTGCCCCACAACATCCTCCACAGTGCTGTCAAGCTATAGGCTAACCAAAATGACATTTCCATTAAACCCTTACATAAGGGTGTGTTATGCATGTCTGTCATATACACAAATAGAGAGATAGGAAAAAAGGATTGAAAAATAAAAAATATATGAGAAAACAGCCATGTAATGCCCAGGGACTTCCGATGGATATCGAGCCTCTCTGCCGAACATGAGGTAGTAGGGCGAAAATTTTGTTTGTTTTTTTGTTCGGAGACCGACCATTACAGCATCCAGATAATCGTCCCAAGTATCTGGATACTGACCCACCAGTTTGCTCAGGGCTCTGACAATGAAGACAAACATTATACAGTATTTATGACATAATCATCGTAATATTTATGACTGTGACCGTCTTCTTTTTTTATTGTATTTATTTCTCTGTATGCCATTTCAGTTTAAATATAACATAGAATAGTATAAGACTGTTATGACACATAAGTATTAAATCTTAATGTAGTAAAACAAAGAGCTCACCTCTGAATTGTGCCATTCATCCACTCAACCAAACCATTAGTTTGCGGATGATAAGGGGAGCACAGGCTCCTTTTGATGTTTAAAATCTCACAAACTGTCTAGTTGATCTGCAAACATAAGCCAAAATCATAACATACATTTTGTTACAGTAATAGTTGGTGTATCAACAATAAGTACACAATTTTTGGTTAGGAGTGAAGTAGGCTACTTACGGAATTGACAAATTCTTTGCCCTGGTCAGTTAAAATCCTTTTGGGGGCTTCAAACTGATGGACAAATTTTTGGATGCAAGAAGTCACCTCCTTGGCTGACTTCAATTTCAGAGGGTAAGCCTGTGGCCATTTAGTAAAATAGTCTATCATGACACAAATATATTGATGTCCATTTTTTGTTGTGGACAATTTTCCGACCAGGTCCATCACTACAATTTAAATGGTTGAGTGACCTGAAAGTATTGAAAAACAAAAGATTTTACGTTGAAATTTTTATTTTCAGCTTTTTATAGTCATCCAAGTTTTTCTATTTTTGTTCTCATGGATGTTGGTGTGTGGAAAAAGTCAGAAATATCAAACTTCTGAATTGTCTGTAAAGCAGCATTAATCAACTAGTAATACTATGAAAACACCAAGTAATGGAAGATTTATGTTGATGTTTTTTATTTAATTCAATGTTTTTTGAATTCTTTGACATACTTTTTAAAATACTTTTTAAAAAGCCTTTTAAAGTTTTTGTAATAACTAACTAACCTTTATTGCGGTGTACTCTGTTGGCTTTTTTATTGTTATGGTAGCAGTCTGGCATGCAGAGCATTGGGAAACCTTAAAATTATAAACACATACTTTAAATGATAGGAACACTTTTTTTTTTAAATCATTTTAAGTATATAGAAAAATAAGACACATGAAATGACAAGCTTTGTAATAGAATAATAACATACAGTTAATATTGCTGACTTACCCACTGATATCAACTGACATCCCAGGCCAGTAAAATCTGCGGGATATGCTCTCCCGGGTTTTGGTCTGCCCACAGACTATGGGGCTGGCATGAAAGTCACAAAAAATGTTGTCTGCTTCACCAGCACCACAGACCACTTTTGTTTTCACAGATTTTGCAGTCCCTTTATAGCGGGTGTCGTAGAGCTCGTCCCCTTTAATGTCGACAAAAAACATGCTTGCTTACAAATTGATTTACATCAAACCTAATACACCTGTACCTGGTAATCACCATGGTAATAGTACAAGCTTCAACAATTATTTGCACATCATTTATAAATCGATCATTTTTAAGAAATACCTATAGAAATAAATGTACACAGGCTTTTCTTTTCAATGCAAGTGCAAGTGATATGAGGTTATACATGTTTCATCAACAGCGAAAATATGTAACCTAAAAAGTTTTTTGCAATAAACTTGATTAAGCCACAATGCTTTAAGCTTTAACCAGTAGCCTAATAATGGGGAAATTGATCTGAGTAGGCTATGTAGGCCTCCACCACTGTTATTACAACATAATATTGCCCCATGCTCGTTAACTGGCGGAGTAAATTATCAAAGAAAGTTTCAAACTCAAAATAAATTTAAATTAACCTACCTCCAACCTCATAAAGGCCAGCTTTTCGGCGAAGGGAGCAACTTTTCGGTTTTTGACAAGTTTGCTGGATACTGGCGTTTCACTTTATAATTAACTATCTTTTGGTATTCTTCAGGATCCATTTTGTGAACGATGTTGAATACTGACAGTAGTTTCTTGACTCGTAATAACCTTAGCCTCTGACCTCAGACGTCATGTAACGTGACCATGGGGAATTGTAATTTTTGGCTTTGATGTCATTCGTGTTGTCCTGGGGTAATTCTGACCCCGAATTATGATAATGAATGTAGACTAAAAAATGTAGGCATCGAGCTCAGTCACAATGGTGATAAAACATAATTATCATTTTAATAAATTGTATGTACACTTTTGTTGATTTGTTTTTACTTTCCCAGTGCCCCGAATACAAGCTTGTTTCAATTGTCCTTTTAGTCATCCAGGATAACTGGGAATTCCTGGCTTAATCTGCTGTCTAGCTTTTGAGACACACAGTAACATAAAAAACGATCTTGTCTTCTATCTGGATATTGTTGCAAAAATATATTCAACTCACGTAATACATAAAATGTAGGTTATCAAACTAAAGGCTATAAAAATATCTAAATAAATATACATCAATCCATCAGTTTTTCTAATAATCTTTACTGTTTAAAAGGTTACAACAGTAGATTAGATTAAACTTAATTGTCATGGCAGAGTAAAAGTACAAAGACAATGAAATGCAGTTTGCATCCAGGTTGAATTATTACAGCACATTGCGGCTGGTCCCTCTGCTTTACTTTGCCGGGAGGAGTAGCCTACAGACAGCAGAAAAAGCAATTGTTGAAGCTGCAACTGGGTTTGAGTTGTGGTTGCTGTCCATTAGAATTTTAACCTGTGGTGAGTTTTGATTTAACCAAACTTTAGGTCTATTTTCATCAATATTCATGTTACCTAGAATAGCTCCTCTGAGCTGGGCCTGTAAGTGGTGGGACCTGTGGGCGGCTGGTTGAGGCACTGGGCTGACTTGCAAAAGCAAATCGCCTTGTCGCCTGTGACTGTCCATCTGAATGAGAGGATGGTGTATTCCCTGCCTCCTCTCCATGGACTTCATATGGACCGACAGTCCCGAATACATCCACCAGCCCGTTGTTTCCAGGCAGAAGTACCTCCTGGTCCACATGACTAATGAGGTATACAGTGTCTGCTTTTAGCTGAAAAAAATAGGAAAACCATTGTTAGATTATTATAACTAAACTGATTGTGAAGACACAAATGTTTTGATTTGTACATGAACTATAAACGTAAAAATCCAAATGAAAACCCAAAAGGCTTGACAATTTTATTTAAAATTGTAATGGAGACTTGATAGCTAGGACTGTAACTGTAGCTAGTTGGGAATAGGTGACCACTGTGGTGCATCGGTAAGAATGCAGTTGAATGCTCTGATGCTTTCCACTAGATTTATTGGCTGCCAGCAGGTGACTTTCTGTGTCTTTGTGAGTGTACAGTATGTGTGGTTCTACAAGGAAACATAAAAACCACAGAAAACAATTAGCCTATACATAGAAGAAGGCTGCCATTAATAACACTAAATGGCTTATACAGTAGCTTACAGAGATTAGCACATTCATATAAATAAAATATATGCTCTATTAGGTCTACTCTTATGCACACTCAATGTGACAATAAGCTAAATAAACTAAATTATAGTCAAACTGAGTCATAAACATTATCCACTAGCCTAATGCGTTGTGTATTCCTAAAGTTATATATTTCGGATGTAATTATTAATAATAATAAACACTACATTAAACTGAAGGAAACACAGGCAGTCACTAAATACCTCCGCAACATTTCAGTAAGGCATCTACCACAATATGACCTATAAACTGTAACCTAACATTTTAACACAACAAGTTAGCATTGCATTATTTTAAACAACCTTAACTCAACAAGTTAGGGCTTTCTGGTCATATAAATACACACATAAGGTAATACAGGCAGTTACTTTTGTATCATTTTCGCACACAGGTAGGCTAATCCAAATATAGCTGTAGGCTAAACTGTTAAGGTGCTTTTCCATTACATGGTACCTACTCGCCTCGCCTCGCCTTTTTTGGTTTTCCATTACGAAAAAAAGTCCCTGGTACCTGCTAACAGATACTTTTTTTCGCACCTCCTCAGTCGAGGTTCCAAGCGAGCTGAGGCGAGCTGAGAAGGTGACGTGAAACCCTGCAGGCTGCTGACTGGTCGGAAAGAATCGTCACTGATCACTGCATTGCCAGCGACAGACGGCATTTTTAAATAGTTTAGCCAGCGGTGGTTTTTGCTGCCGGAGGCTCCACGCATAGCTTTCTCCGTAGCATACATGTGGCCTGATGGTTATACTGGTGCGCTGGTGTGTGTAATGTGTGATGTGTGTGTGTCGAGTCGCCGTATGTGTGCGTGTGGGGAGCTGGTGAGCGAGGGAGAAGTGAGAGAGTGACGGCGATTATCTCTGCAGCAAGTAGCGACTCTAGAGTCATATATATGTGAGAGAAACAAAGAGAGTAGCGACTCTAGAGTCATATATATGTGAGAGAAACAAAGAGAGTAGCGACTCTAGAGTCATATATATGTGAGAGAAACAAAGAGAGTAGCGACTCTAGAGTCATATATATGTGATCACGGTGGGAAATCTGGAGCAGTAAACGTTAACTCTTTGATATCATGTTGTTCACGGAGACAGAGAACCAGGAAATGTGGCGGGGATTTGCCAATGGGAAAAGCAAGCTACTAAGCCACGCCCACGGCAGTCGCTATGACGACCAGCCACACTGAGGCGATTCTTAAAATCTGCAATGGAAAACGGACGCACGGCGAGTCGAGTAGAGGCGAGGCGAGGCGAGGCGAGTCGAGTAGGTACTGGTAATGGAAAACCACCTTTAGACCCCATCCTCACCGAATTGTTACTGTCCACTATTCGTTCTGTTTCTCCCATACTTTGACCCCGATAATGAACTAGGACTCACAAGACAAGGGGCGCATGCTGGGTGCGTGGTCAGCTCATGATGCCATGATCCAAGCCACTCAAACTATTAACTTAAAAACGAAACTGTCAGCCTGCCTGCGCAAAACAGGTGTCCTCTCTGCGACCCCATGAATAGCAAGTCCTTCTTTAAAAACAATATAAACGTTTATCTTTATTCGATGAAATGTCCTATATGATCGAACTTTTGATATTGGCCTATGGTTTTTTTAAAGCACATTAATAAAAATAAAAAATAAACTGACTTTTAGACCAACACCTCATCTTAACAAGTGTGAAAGATACCGCTCACCAGCCCCCTCCATTCACGGCTTCCAATTAATTTAGTCTACATTTAATTATTAGGCCCTACATTTGAACAAAAGAAATTACCTATTATATAATGAAAAGGTTGGCAAAGCGCTTATGCTCAGGGGCTGCAGAACTATCTGTGTTACACAACCAAATTGACAGACTACAGGCCTGAAAATGCTTTAGGCATAGGCTACTAAATAAATGTTCTACTATTTAAAATGACAAACCTTAAAAATCCTTGAAATGTTAATCGCATTGAGGTCCTCTGTCCTCAGTGTGACCGTTCGGTCTCCACTCTTCAGCTGAACCCTTAATGCCATCTTTTCAAAAAGTTTTGGCCACGATGCAGTGGGAAAAGGGTATGATGGGTAAATGGTAGGCTAAGCTTTTATAGGCAACTGAGCGATCAAAGGGATGTTTGATCTGGACCGTAATTGACCTATCATTGACCTCCTTGCTAGGGGCGTTTCTAGCACAGATAGCCATAGATGTCGCATTGACTGTCAGCCCGTTGCTGCGATACGTCAACGGCGCCGCCATTTTGGACCGGGCACTACGAGCATTTTCATACATAGAAGTAAACAGGGGAGCTGCGTTTGTTCTGGATACAAATAAATATAACGTTTACTTTTATGGATCTGGGACTGGAGTTGGTGCTTGATCTGCGCAGAGTAGCAAAAGAAAAAAATACCAATGTAAAAAAATTAATGTATTTAATTAGGAAGTCAATATAGTTTGACTATAGGCTACTATTTAATAATAAAGGCTGCTAGATGCTTAAGAGTGTATCAGCATGAACTTACTTACCTTGTGGAAAATAGCCTAAGCCATTGTCATAAGGAATAATCATAGTATCATAATAATAATAATAGTAGTTATTACTTTATATTAAACAATATTTGAGAGTATTTACAAGCAACTCTCCAATATATCTACATAATTTTACCATTATTGTATGGTGTTCACTTTAAATAAAAATTGTTTCATAGTAATTTAGAAGCAACTCTCCAATATATCTACATACTTTTACTATAAATACATGAGGTTCGTTTATATAAACATGGTTTTATAATAGTTTAAAACAACTATCTGGTATATCTACAGACTTCTCATTGAAGTAGGGGTCTACTTTATATAAACATTATTTGACAGAATCTACAGAACTGAAACGCTAACTAGAATAAACCTCTTTTTTATTCTACAAAATTAGTTTCACAATCATTGTCTATGAAGCAGCTTAGTAACCTGATGATAGTGATGATCATAGTTTGAGTCTTAAATCTCTGGTTTATGACTTTGCGAGAGAGTAAGTAAGCAAATATCAGAGGTGAGAATAAAGATCTTTGCACACCAAGGACGTTTATTCCATGCACATGCACGCAGTCTGAATGAAGGTTGACAGTTGAAGTGTCTCTGTGCCACTGCCACTGCCGTTGAGATGATGTTGAAGTTAGCCCCTCCCTCCCCCTCCCTTGAAATCAAACAATACCATTGGTCAAGATTGTCTCACCTGGCATGATTCATCCAATAATTTTGCAACATTCAGTTATTTGAATCTGCCCGCACTTTCTTGATATCTGAAGCACAGAGACTCAAGAGACTATTTCTGTTTATATTTCTGTATTTTCAACCATTCATTGTAAGGTCTTAGGCCTACATCGCTTCACCCCCAGATTACTAAATTCACGTTGATGCTACATAAGCCTTGGTTGAACTGTTGAGCCCTAGCCCATGCGTCTTTCACACAAAAACATAGAGCACACCAATGTAAGGCTTTTTTCATACTGTGGTCCTTCATGTCTTTATTCACCTTATAACCTCAGCCCATGAAAAACTCTTTGTTCCCTTTGATCTGTAGAAACTGAAAATGTTTTGAGGGAGCAGTTACTGCAACTTGCATTTTGTTGAACAGTCATTTTGGGTCTTAATATTTAGAGATATATTTAGATGTTGCAGATGTCCATACTGTTTGTGTAGGCATGACTTTCATGAGAGGGGACACACTTTAAATGGGCAGCCGCACACAGTTCAAGATTCCTTTATTGTTACATTAAATTACAGGTACAGGACACTATCCAGTAACATCTACATGTATAGCTCTGATGGGGAGCGTGTCTATGTTCCCCCGGTCCTATGTTCCTGGTCTGTTACTTTTTCCACCATTACTGCCAAATTCCATGGCAAATAGGCCTAACCCTACATTCCTAACCCTAACTGGGGAACATAGGACCCAGGGAACATAGGGATGACCCCGTCTGTTGTGGCGTATCAACGCAGGGTTGAATTAAACTGTATGAGGGTTGTAACGAGTGGAACAAGTTAGGTTAGGTGGTGTGCAAGTTACTAAATAAGGTACGTATTTGAGGTACTGGTGTTCATGAATAGTGCTTTTCCACCCCTTATGAAAGTGTAGCATAGCTTTGGCACAGGCAATCCAATTAACGTATTAGCCTAATGTTACACCTAAATGAAACACATATTGCCCAGGCCATATGTGCATCAATGCCTGTGTAACCATTGCAAGTATATATGGAAATTGCAGTGTAATTTCAGAGGCAGAGGTGGTCAGATCACAGAGGTCTTGTCAGGCGCTGGTGAGGCATTTGAGATACTGGACATGCATGAATATTCATTCTACCCCACATAAGAGGGAAGCTCATGCTCTGAGCTGTTTGCATGACATAGACAGGAACAAACATCAGAAGCCAGAGTGGACAAACAGTACAGGCATCACAGCAGACATCAGCAAAGTAAGCACTCAATGGAAAAAGAGGTTGGGCCATTAATTTGAAATAGCCGCACATGGCCTCCACGGAAGTGAAATGAGGCAAGAACATCAGATGCCCCCTAAAATATTAGGATGGTGAAGATGGCTTACCCAGGCTGCCTGGCTCTCTGTGTACTCTATTGCAATCCTGTAGGCCTATAGGGTTGTGGGCCTATGTGATGTGAACTGTGGCTGCACGATTCTTTTGTCAACTCATTCGCCAGACCAAAACATGATTAAGTGATGAGCATATCACAGACTTGGACTAGACATCATGTACATCCAAGGCTTGCAGTTTAGGTTGACTCTTGTCTCTTATGCATCCCTTTAACTGAAGCTATGGCTTTGTTTCCACAAATATTTAAGTTTTCTCCTTTCAAGATCCTCAGCTATAGGTTACAACGACAATCGAGCCCCTAGTCATATCCTATGGTCACATCACCCACCGTTTGTTTTTCATAATGACTAAGTTGTAAAGTTATGCAGTACAGTATATTAGTCTACATATGGCAATCATTAATGAGAAGTGTTTAGACAAAGACAAAGGCTAATGCTTCAATTGTCCTTATCAGAAGCTTTATTTTTTATTTGAATTAATACAGTTTATTGATGGCTTTTTGTCCTAGATTTGGACAGAATAAATCAAAACGGCCACGTTGGGGCTCATGCGCAACATAAGGAAAACACAGAACAGAAATGACAAACAAATGGTAAATATATAAATAAAACCGATATATACTGTGGAATTTATATATTTTACTTCATATTGTTTACTATTCAATGCATTTGTGTTGTAAAGCGATTCAACCCAAAGTGCATTCGCGATTTTATTTTGAATGGTATCCCGTGCATTTCTTGTCCTGACAGGAGGTGGTTTTAGGTTTGAGAGTGGAGCCTGCGGCGTAGCGAGTAACAACTACAGTGGAGGCCTGCAGGCAGGACCTCTTGGTTTTCTTTCGTAAATTCATGGGTATTGGGGTGAATGCCCTTCCATGTGAGAAATGCAATAGGTTACGCTTCCGTACTTGACCAATAAAAAAAAACAAATAAAAAAATATGTAACTCCCATCCTGTTTCCTGAAGTCATTCTGCATCTTGCGCGCAAAACATCTGCCGGAAAGGGTCTGTGGCCAGTTCCCGCCATAGGCAGTATATAAAAGGTTGCCGCACTTTGTTTTGCCGTGGAGTAGACAGGAGTAGAAAGACAGGTAGAGATGGCGCTTGAACCACATCTAGATTTGATTCAGAGCATGATGTTGCAAAACAAAACTTTCCATGAAATCTCTAGAACATTGATTTCCATGGGTGTGGAAAAAGGAGCATCAGTGTCAAACCTTAAAAAATATTGTGCATTGCACAACATAAGGAAGAATGCACTGGTGTCCAACGAACAATGGTGCTGTTGCAGAAGCTATTCAAGAGGTAAGTTAATTTAAGATGATAACATAAATATTTTTTACATAACGTTAAATCTTTCTTTCATGTATGCCAAATTTACAAGCAGCAATCACCGAAGTTTAGCACAGGGAATGGAATTTGTGCTTGTCATGCGATCGGGCAGGATTGCAGCATAAAATATAAGGCATTGATAAAATCTTCCATCAAGAATTGTAGTTGTTTGTCTGTCTGACTGTCCGTCCTTCCAGTTGTATCTTATCTACTTAGGACTGTGTGGATGTGTTGCTGAGAACCAAAACCAGCATTAATAGGCTATTAATAATAGTTTCAGATATATTACCAACATGTTGTATCTTTTAATGTAAATACATTTTTACACTTTTTGTTTTATTTACCTATATTTTTTTGCCACCATAGTCTGCTTTATCTAAAATAGTCTCAAGCAAGACCTCCAATGTAAAGGGCATGCCAATCAAAAAACTGTTTTGCACATATTATCAATCACAATGTTATCTTATCTCCTAATCATATGTGTAACCCGTATGCTTCGCCCTTTTTTTTCCTTGTCTGTAACTGTGAGAGTGCTGGATTTTCTGTTTTATAGCCTACCAGTCCCTCTAGAAAAATGCGAGTTTTTTGTGATTGATGCGGGCAAAAATCCTTGATTATGCGGCACGTTTTCTTAAAAATGCGATGGAATATGCGGGATATTTATGCAATTTTATGCGATGAAATTGCGGGAACTTGCAAAAATTGCGGTTTGATGAAACACAGAAAAATAGGTGATTCCCCCAACACCGTGTTCTCACCATGGATGTATTAAGATAACTATATAATAATTTTATGTTTAAAATACAAAAATAAATAAATCAACTTAAATAATTAAAGGTATATTCGTCTCTGACCAGTCTGCCATTGTTAGAACCACTAACACGTGTATTATAACACTTGATATATTGTTCTTCATCACTTACGTAAAACACATTTGCAACTATATCAGCCTTTTCTAAATATCACAACTGCCATAATCTATTTATCAAAATTCTAACAACAATTTGACCAACAGTTTCCATACAGCAATATAACAGTAACAATGACTAATAATTATATAAAAATATGGTCAACTTTAAATAATAACAGTGCTTAACTGAACAGCAATATGCATATGTATTGTGAAAACTATAGAAACTGTCTACTGAAACAATGGCCCGCTTTAGGGTGTCTGGTAGGAACTTGAACCAGAGATGTCTGACTTTGAGATCCAGGGAGATTTATTTACAGCTCGAACATGAAGGCAACTAAGCTGTTACTCGTGACACGTGGATGTGGTTCTGAAATATAAGCAAAATAACAATCACTTTAATAAGCATCTGACTTACTATGAACATTATTTACCAAGCGGAATGTTATAACCATGCACTATAACAAGGAATAATACTGTAGCGTTACGGCTCTGCCGCACGGCTAGCTAGGTAGCTGAATGACGAGGAGACAGTGGCCGAAGTTTAACCGGATGGACCGGGCTTTATTACCCTCGCACACAGGCTAATAACAGGGTTGGAAGAGTGCCCGAAAACAACAACAAAAGAGCTGCTGGCCCCGACTACCTCGTTTACTTCCTCCCTCTCCTCAAACTTCCCCCTCTCTACCCGCCTCCTCACCAACCTGACCAATCAGCTGAACTAGGGCAACATCTTCCCCCAATGAACACCCCCCCCACACCCCCCAAATCTCTCCCATATTAGTCCTGCAGGGTCGCTACAATACTATGAAATAGGCTACATTCATTTCTCAGTAATAGTTAACATGAATGTAACATATTGCTCAGTTACACAAACTAAGAATAAGCCACATCTGTTACACACATATTCATAACGGAGCAAACAGTGTAATACACCTTTAGCTGAGCACGTGGCTCCACAGTGCTAGTCCGTTTACTGGTGATTGCACGCTGCTAGCATATTGCCCTAATACAACCTGAATATCAACATAGCTGCACAAATAATATTACACAATCTGCACATCTATCACCCAGTAAGCTCAGCTATAGAAACACAACAGCATTATCAAGGCGATAACATATATCTCTCTCCAAATAAATGTCACGTCAGAACACGGACGAAACATAACTACATAGCAGCAGAACACTTATTAAATATGAATAAACGTAGTTTTAACATTTAAACCAATAACGAGGCAGTAAAACCCATGACAGTATAAGCTACAGAACAGTTTTAACTTACGTTCTGGCTACACACATCACTCCAACAAGTCCGAAAAACGGGAAAGAAAAGGTAAACAAAAGTCAGTTTCACAGCTGCTGCGGTCTGTGCCCTTCTCCTGTCTGAGTGCCCAAACTGTGACTTGACAACAGAGATCTGAAGTGTCAAGTGTAGATCAACTCATACATCCTGCTGAGGATGGATGTTTGCGTTCAGAATCAAGAAGTCACATGACAAAGCTAGTCTACCATGGCCTATGTATCATAATGATACTATCACATATTTGTGTGCATCAGCTTGCATTGTTTTTCAACAGTTCATGTGTTTTGATTGTATTAGACAGGGCCCACGTATAGTCGCAAAATGATGACTGGCTACCTAGCCAGCAAAGGCATACATGCCTCTGAACACAGAGTGGCGGCTGCGCTTCATAGTGTTCAACCTCCATACCATGAGGAACGGTGCCAAGTAAGTTTGCACAAAAACACCAATGAATATAGGTTAATCCACATCCCTCCCTCCATACCTACTGTATCTCCCTCTCTAACTCTCGTCCAATGAAACATTACAATGCATTAAAAGTGTGATCACAAGCAATTATTTGTGTCATCCAAAGGTTTTAATAATCATAGAACCTTTTTGAAAAGGATTATCATAACATCCATCTCTGTCTTATATGTGAAATAGTCATTTTAATTGCAGTGAAACTACAACCATACAAGTCTTCAATAATTATACATCTGTCTCATCTATTTTAGGGACTTAGGAACCTAAATCCGATTCCATACAATGCAGCATACTTTGGCCATAAATTGCACATGGACCAAAATGAAAAGATGGCCATGTATGGAGTGACTTACGTTATGGCCATTGATGGTTATTGTGGCAAGCTGGTTGGCCTCTCAATCATGCCAATAAAAAATAACCTTGTTATTTATGACAAAGTGTACAGGTGAGTAAGTGCCATTGAATTAATTAAATTTGAATTAACATACTCTATTACGATCTGACATGACTCTTTTTTTTCTCACATCTTTAAGAATAAAATACATTTCTGTTATGTATTCATTAAAAATATATGTTCTTTAAAAAAACATGATTCAAGTAATATAATGTAATAACAATAAGAAAGTACAATACTGTTTTAATTAATACAGTATGCATCTGTGAGGTCCTGGTGCCTATGACATCCAAACAAATTATGAGTTGCTTCAGTCATTCGCTTGCGTTAGGACGGATTTAGATTTGTTTTACATTTTAGTAAATTCATAGTCATAACATGACATTCAACAGACTTGTTAATTGTCTGTTAATTAATTGGGTTCGTCAACGTCAACCCAGTCAATCTAAACTGGTGCACCACCTCTGATTTAGTCGTGGTGATAGATATCTGTAATATCAACGCCGTAAGCATGAAGTGAACATTGGAGGGGACCAAATCTGCATAGTTGCCTTTTTTTAGAGTAGCAATATATATTAGCCTATTGTGGGGACATTTCCAGCATATTGAAATGTTGGGGGAGATGTGTCCCCACCAATATATATTATGATTACTGCCTTGAATAATATGGGTATATTCTTCTTGCTTGCATGAGTTTTTGCATTTTTTTCTGGTAACCTTGAGCATATCAATTATTTCTATGTTTTCACTTTAAAATTCCAGAGGAAATACAGGCCAT
>JABUOV010000284.1:0-7500 GCA_025617405.1 Perca schrenkii
ACATCACACAAACATGACATCTTACATCACACAAACACAAACATGACATCTTACATCACACAAACATGACATCTTACATCACACAAACACAAACATGACATCTTACATCACACAAACATGACATCTTACATCACACAAACATTACATCACACATACATCCAACACTGTCTCGCTGCACTTCGTGAAATTGTCATGTTATTTTTAATCTCTTTATTTGTGTACAATAATTATTTCCCTTATTAATAAAAAAGCAAAGGGTGGGTACTTTGAAGAATCTAAAATATAAGACATGTTTTCAGTTCACACTTTTTTGTTAAGTACATAATTCCATATGTGTTCATTCATAGTGTTTGATGCCTTCAGTGAGAATCTACGATGTAAATAGTCATGAAAATAAAAAAGAAACACATTGAATGAGAAGGTGTGTTCAAACTTTTGGCCTGTATGTATGTGTTTGCAGTGGCCAGAGAGCAGTGTAGTGGTGCGTCTTCTCTGCAGAGATCTTCTCTACCAGCATAGAAACAGGACAGTCTCCTATTTATATATTTTACGTGAGGTGTGTGCGGCTCTTTTGACACAGAAATGGATTATAAAGTGTCTTTATTTCTTTCAAATTAAACTACAGAGAAACAGGAAACATTAATAACTGTCAGTGAATAGAGGAATGTTTCACAGCTAAGACGTTATCTTAGCTGTGATAACGTCCTGACGTGTGATGTCATGAAGTACGCGGAGCAGCTTTGTACTTTGATTATTATCTAATCTGATTATATATATATATATATATATATATATATATATATATATATATATATATATATATATATATATATATATATATACACAGACAGACAGAGAGAGATAGAGACAGACAGAGAGAGAGAGACAGAGAGAGAGATAGACAGACAGAGAGATAGACCGAGACAGACAGAGAGGTAGACAGACAGAGCCCGACAAAGAGACAGACAGGCAGGCAAACAGACAGAGAGATAGGCAGACAAAGTGAAGACAGAACAACTATCTACAATCCTTCGCCGTGTGGCGCTGAAGGTGAAGATGGTTAAAAGCACGTGGCTCCGCTAACGGTCCGCATACGTTACACGGTAGACGTAAGCCAAAGCGTTAGCGGCAATCAAGTTTTGGCGGGAGCGTAGAAGAGCGTTACCTGTTCCAGCAGGTCGTGGATGTTGTCGTTGTAAATCTCACAGAAAGAAACCCAGACGGAGAAACGGACGTTCGTGGCCACGTCCAGACAGAAACTGTCGGCCTCAGAGGTGCTGTTCAAACTGCTGTCAGAGCTGAGAGACGAGCCTGAAAACACAGTCATAAAAACACACAGTCACACACACACAGAGACACACACATCCACAGTCACACACACACAGAGACACACACAGTTATTTTAGCTATTTCTACCCTTTCCAGCAGCCAGACATGACTGAGAAAATAAAAATTTTTTGGGGTTAAACTTTTCCTTTAAGGGTGTTACTGATGTGTGAGTAATAAAACCACTGACCGTCAAGAAAAGTTGATCTTCCAGACATCTGACTTTTATCGCTCTGCAGAAACAAAGGGGACACACGAACAAGAACACCGTGGTTATTATAGCAAACTAAAAAAGGGAACCAAAATAAAATTAGGCAGTGAAAAATGGCGATGCAGTTGCTGCACCTCTGACACTAAAGCAGAAAAACCTACAACTTGCAAACATGCAGATGTTCCCTGTACTGTGAGACATTAGTGTGCAGATGTTCCCTGTATTGTGTGACTTTAGTATGCAGATGTTCCCTGTATTGTGTGACGTTAGTATGCAGATGTTCCCTGTATTGTGAGACATTAGTGTGCAGATGTTCCCTGTATTGTGAGACGTTAGCGTGCAGATGTTCCCTGTATTGTGAGACGTTAGCGTGCAGATGTTCCCTGTATTGTGAGACGTTAGCGTGCAGAGGTTCCTTTAACTGTGTGACATTAGTGTGCAGATGTTCCCTGTATTGTGAGAGGTTAGCGTGCAGATGTTCCCTGTATTGTGAGACGTTAGCGTGCAGATGTTCCTTGAACTGTGTGACATTAGTGTGCAGATGTTCCTTGTATTGTGAGACGTTAGCGTGCAGATGTTCCTTGAACTGTGTGACGTTAGTGTGCAGATGTTCCCTGTATTGTGAGACGTTAGTGTGCAGATGTTCCCCTGTATTGTGAGACATTAGCATGCAGATGTTCCCTGTATTGTGTGACGTTAGCGTGCAGATGTTCCCTGTATTGTGTGACGTTAGTGTGCAGATGTTCCCTGTATTGTGAGACGTTAGCGTGCAGATGTTCCCTGTATTGTGAGATGTTAGCGTGCAGATGTTCCCTGTATTGTGTGACGTTAGCGTGCAGATGTTCCCTGTATTGTGAGACGTTAGCGTGCAGATGTTCCCTGTATTGTGTGACGTTAGCGTGCAGATGTTCTCTGTATTGTGTGACGTTAGCGTGCAGATGTTCCCTGTATTGCGTGACGTTAGCGTGCAGATGTTCCCTGTATTGTGTGACGTTAGCGTGCAGATGTTCCCTGTATTGTGTGACGTTAGCGTGCAGATGTTCCCTGTATTGTGTGACGTTAGCGTGCAGATGTTCCCTGTATTGTGTGACGTTAGCGTGCAGATGTTCCCTGTATTGTGTGACGTTAGCGTGCAGATGTTCCCTGTATTGTGTGACGTTAGCGTGCAGATGTTCCCTGTATTGTGTGACGTTAGCGTGCAGATGTTCCCTGTATTGTGTGACGTTAGCGTGCAGATGTTCCCTGTATTGTGAGACGTTAGCGTGCAGATGTTCCCTGTATTGTGAGACATTAGCGTGCAGATGTTCCCTGTATTGAGAGACGTTAGCGTGCAGATGTTCCCTGTATTGTGTGACGTTGGTGTGCAGATGTTCCCTGTATTTTGTGACGTTAGTGTGCAGATGTTCCCTGTATTGTGAGATAGTGTGCAGATGTTCCCCTGTATTGTGAGACGTTAGTGTGCAGATGTTCCCTGTATTGTGTGACGTTAGTGTGCAGATGTTCCCTGTATTGTGAGACGTTAGCGTGCAGATGTTCCCTGTATTGTGTGACGTTAGCGTGCAGATGTTCCCTGTATTGTGAGACGTTAGCGTGCAGATGTTCCCTGTATTGTGAGATGTTAGCGTGCAGATGTTCCCTGTATTGTGTGACGTTAGCGTGCAGATGTTCCCTGTATTGTGTGACGTTAGCGTGCAGATGTTCCCTGTATTGTGAGACGTTAGCGTGCAGATGTTCCCTGTATTGTGAGATGTTAGCGTGCAGATGTTCCCTGTATTGTGTGACGTTAGCGTGCAGATGTTCCCTGTATTGTGAGACGTTAGCGTGCAGATGTTCCCTGTATTGTGTGACGTTAGCGTGCAGATGTTCCCTGTATTGTGTGACGTTAGCGTGCAGATGTTCCCTGTATTGTGAGACGTTAGCGTGCAGATGTTCCCTGTATTGTGAGACGTTAGCGTGCAGATGTTCCCTGTATTGTGTGACGTTAGCGTGCAGATGTTCTCTGTATTGTGTGACGTTAGCGTGCAGATGTTCCCTGTATTGTGTGACGTTAGCGTGCAGATGTTCCCTGTATTGTGTGACGTTAGCGTGCAGATGTTCCCTGTATTGTGTGACGTTAGCGTGCAGATGTTCCCTGTATTGTGTGACGTTAGCGTGCAGATGTTCCCTGTATTGTGTGACGTTAGTGTGCAGATGTTCCCCTGTATCGTCGGACCTCTTTGAGCAGCCGCAGCAGGTGCCTCTTGCCGCTGGACTCCGCTGCCTGCTGGTCTGGAGTCAGCCGGCTGAAATCTCGGCAGCGCTGCGGCTTCAGATCGGCGCGGCCGTACAGACGGCCTTCGATGCTGTTAAAGATCACCGACAGCGACCGCGGCAACAGACCCGAATCGTGGTCCGGACCTGAGACACAGACATTAAAATGTGAAAAACATTTAAAAAAAAAAAACTTGGGAGACATGCAAAAACATCTTTTACATTTTGAGATTGTTGGGCTATTTTGCATCCATGTCACGTTTCCTTTAAAGGGGTGATAGAATGATTATTTTGGGTATTTCACACTGTCTCCTAGTGGGGTATGTAACAGTGGTTGTGTAATGGGGACTCTTACTGGTTATGAAAATTAGTCACCGATATGGGGCGTCTAGTCAGGACACGGAAGGCAGGGATATTCCTTGAAGGTTTTAATATACACTTTCAAATACAGATGCACAGGCACTATATCTTTAGACACTTTACAGTGTAAGTGTGGTTCTAAAGGAAACAGAAATAAACATCAATGTTAACTAACATAAATACAATTCAGGCTAATAACTCCCTAGTTACTTAAATATACAGTGCTCAACATGTCCTGAAAACGGAAACTACAATAAGAATGCCATAAAGCTATAGAATGGAAATAAAGGCTGTCACTTACTGTAAACTCAATAATAAATTGCGAATATTAACTTATCTATATAATATAACTAACTTACTTGTGGTCACTGACGCACACGAACACAAACTGAAACTTAACTGACAGCCCTCTGCAAGCCAGGGCATGTCTCAAAATGTTGGAAAAAGGGGGCGTGGCCCCTTATGCATCCCTGTGTTTTGGCCCTATTTGTAACAAGAGCTTTTCTTCCAAATATGGTATGCTCATGACTATTTAGATGAGCTGCGCGCTGATTGGTTGAGCAAATTGCCATACGCACACATTAGAGAAGCGACAGAATCTCATATTCCAGACACTGCAATGTTTCATTACCAAATTCACTTCTGAGACTTTTTTTTATGCGAGAAATCAACTATATAAAGCTCAAATATGGGCCGTTAGGAGGAGCAGCTAGCTAGCTATATGTCCCATTCAATACAATGGGAAAAGATCGCTGCTAGCTAGCTACACTTTCAGTATAACTATAGTAGCTATATTTACAGTTTGAATTTAGTCACGGCACTTATATCACAGCTATCCCGAGGTCTTTCAAAGCTAACAATGGTGTCAGATTTCAATTTAATGAATTTTTGTGAACACTAGCTAGCTAGGGGTTTCGTTAGCTGCCACTGTCCCTTCAGTCCTAGCTATGTGGACAGATTGCGGCTAGTTAGCTTCATTTTCGGCATAATTTGAGTATATTTACAGTTTGAATTTCGTCACGCCACTTATACAACATCTACCTAAAGGTCTTATAAAGCTAACAACGGTGTCCGATTTCAAGTTAATGAATATTTGTGAACTGTAAGGGTTTCTACATGATCTCAGGTCAGTTGTGTAGCCTATGTAAATGTTCTACCTGATCTCAGGTCAGTTGTGTAGCCTATGTAAATGTACTACCTGATCTCAGGTCAGTTGTGTAGCCTATGTAAATGTACTACCTGATCTCAGGTCAGTTGTGTAGCCTATGTAAATGTACTACCTGATCTCAGGTCAGTTGTGTAGCCTATGTAAATGTACTACCTGATCTCAGGTCAGTTGTGTAGCCCAGTGATTTTCAACCACTGTGCCGCGACACACTAGTGTGCCGTGAGAGATCGTCCTGTGTGCCGTGGGAAATTATCCGATTTTACTTAATTGGTCCAACAAATTTTTTTATTGAGTGACTGCAAATAATGACCTTGTTGATTTAAGACAATAGAATTACTGCCAGCAGGGCAGTAATTTTGCGACCAAAATTTGAGTGTGCGACTGAATTTTACATCCAGTCGCACATGTGCGACCAGTAAATTTGCCCCCTTTTTTACACGTTAAACGTTGACATTTCGGTACCTGAGAGCGCGTAAGCGCGAGCTTATCTGTCCTCGCTGAATCACAGAGACAGAGAGCGGAGCTCTGAAACACACACAGAGCTGCAGACGATGCGAACTACGTCAGCTCTGCAGTTTGGTTGAAGTCACAGTGAGTCACGGAAATGCCGATAAAGTGGTTTCAAGTGTGGTTACAGTTTTTCATAACTTCAAGCAGACAGCGTTTGCTGTGATATGTTACTGTTGAGCCGAAAGCGGTCGCGGTGCTGTTGATGGTACACTTCCTCGGAGCCGAGCAGGCACAGCAGTGGTTTCTGTGCCCTGGAGGCTGACTGATAGGCTGAGGTTGTAAGGCAAGGCAACTTTATTTCCACAGCACCTTTTGGTTGTGTCCCTAAAATTTTCAGTTGGGGGCCACTATGCTCCTAATGAAAAAAGTTAGTCTGGAGCCCTGCTGCCACCTTTCGCGCGCATCCCGCAGTGCCAGGATGTAAGCACTAGGGCTGAGATCATCGATGTAATCAGTAGGGCCGAGATCATCGATGTAATCAGTAGGGCCGAGATCATCGATGTAAGCCTGCTAAAGCGATGGATACATAAAAAAAAAGAAAAATGCAGATTCTGATTATTAGGCTACAATGTGTCATTTTTGGTTGGTGGTGTGCCGCGGGATTTTTTTAATGTAAAAACTGTGCCGTGGCTCAAAAAAGGTTGAAAACCACTGGTGTAGCCTATATAAATGTACTACCTGATCTCAGGTCAGTTGTGTAGCCTATGTAAATGTACTACCTGATCTCAGGTCAGTTGTGTAGCCTATGTAAATGTTGGGGCGTGACCTTTCTCTTAAAGGAACACGCCGACTTATTGGGAATTTATCTTATTCACCGTAACCCCCAGAGTTAGACAAGTCCATACATACCCTTCTCATCTCTGTGCGTGCTGTAATGCTGTCTGACGGTTCCAGCATTAGCTTAGCCTAGCACAGATCCTGCAGGTAACTGGTTCCAACTAGCCTGCTGCTCCGAATTGTGACAAAAGTGACAAAATAACTCCAACATGTTCCTATTTACATGTTGTGATTTGTAGAGTCACAGCGTGTACAAAAAACAACGTAACATGAGACACAGCCATCTTCTAACAGTAAACAAACCGGGAACTATATTCTCAGACAGGCTTGCTGCGAGCATATCACTCCGCCCAAGTACTATATTCTTCCGCTTGAGAATATAGTTCCCGGTTTGTTTACAGTTAAAAGACGGCTGTGTCTCATGTTACGTTGTTTTTTGTACACGCTGTGACTCTATAAATCACAACATGTAAATAGGAACATGTTGGAGTTATTTTGTAACTTATTCGGAGCAGTAGGATTACTGGAACCATTCACCTGCATGTTCTGTGCTGGCCTGATGCCGCTGGAGCCGTCAGACAGCATTACAGCACGCACGGAGATGAGAAGGGTATGTATGGACTAGTCTAACTCTGGGGGTTACAGTGAATAAGCTAAATTCCCAATAAGTCGGCGTGTTCCTTTAATACACCCATGGGCTGACAAAGGTTCTGGTTTTTGGGAGGTTGACGTCAACTTCCAGCTTTGTTGAGATTCCCCCGTTTTCAGCGGTAGTTTCAAAATATGAGATTTTCATAGTAAAGGGATGTCAGTGGGATTTTGAGCTTCTATGTCTGACCTATTTAGTTCAGTTTTATTTTTGTCATTGCTATATCATAACAACGAAATATTGTTAGAG
>JABUOV010000284.1:22500-27500 GCA_025617405.1 Perca schrenkii
GATATACACACTGAGATACACACTGAGATATACACACTGAGATATACACACAGAGATATACACAGAGATATACACACAGAGATATACACACAGAGATATACACACAGAGATATACACACTGAGATATACACAGAGATATACACACAGAGATATACACACTGAGATATACACAGAGATATACACACTGAGATATACACACTGAGATATATACACAGAGATATACACAGAGATATACACACGAGATATACACAGAGATATACACACAGGGATATACAGAGATATACACAGGGATATACACGAGATATACACAGAGATATACACACGAGATATACACACAGAGATATACACACAGGGATATACACACAGAGATATACACTGAGATATACACAGAGATATACACACAGAGATATACACAGGGATATACACACAGGATATACACACTGAGGATATACACAGGATATACACAGGATATATACACAGGATGTACACTGAGATATACACACAGGATATACACACGGGGATATACACAGAGATATACACACAGAGATATACACACGGGGATACACATGGATATCACACAGGATATACACAGGATATACACACGGATATCACACAGAGATATACACAGGATATACACGCAGGATACACTGAGATATACACACAGAGATATACACAGAGATATACAGCACAGGATATACACACAGGATATGCACTAGAGATATACACACAGGATACACACAGAGATATACACACAGGATATACACGGATATACACACAGAGATATACACTGAGATATACACACAGAGATATACACACAGGATACACAGAGGGATATCACACGAGATATACACTGAGATATACACACAGAGATATACACACAGAGATATACACTGAGATATACACACAGAGATATACACAGAGATATACACACGAGGATATACACAGAGATATACACTGAGATATACACACAGGGATATACACACAGAGATATACACACAGGATATACACAGAGATATACACACAGAGATATACACAGAGATATACACACAGAGATATACACGAGATACACACGAGATATACACACAGAGATATACACACAGAGATATACACAGGATATACACACAGAGATATACACACAGAGATATACACACAGAGATATACACAGAGATATACACAGAGATATACACACAGAGATATACACACAGAGATATACACAGAGATATACACACGAGATATACACACAGAGATATACACACAGAGATATACACAGAGATATACACAGAGATATACACACAGAGATATACACACAGAGATATACACAGAGATATACACACAGAGATATACACACAGAGATACACACAGAGATATACACACAGAGATATACACACAGAGATATACACACAGAGATATACACACAGAGATATACACAGAGATATACACACAGAGATATACACACAGAGATATACACAGAGATATACACACAGAGATATACACACAGAGATACACACAGAGATATACACACAGAGATATACACACAGAGATATACACACAGAGATATACACACAGAGATATACACAGAGATATACACACAGAGATATACACACAGAGATATACACAGAGATATACACAGAGATATACACACAGAGATATACACACAGAGATATACACACACAGAGATATACACACAGAGATACACACAGAGATATACACACAGAGATATACACACAGAGATATACACACAGAGATATACACACAGAGATATACACACAGAGATATACACACAGAGATATACACACAGAGATATACACACAGAGATATACACACAGAGATATACACACAGAGATATACACACAGAGATATACACACACAGAGATATACACACAGAGATATACACACAGATATACACACAGAGATATACACACAGATATACACAGAGATATACACACAGAGATATACACACAGAGATATACACACAGAGATATACACACGAGATATACACACAGAGATATACACACAGAGATATACACACAGAGATATACACACAGAGATATACACACAGAGATATACACACAGAGATATACACACACAGAGATATACACACAGAGATATACACACACAGAGATATACACACAGGATATACACAGAGAGATATACACAGGATATACACAGAGGATATACACACAGGATATACACACAGGATATACACACAGAGGATATACACACAGAGGATATACACACAGAGATATACACACAGAGATATACACACAGAGATATACACACAGATATACACACAGAGATATACACACAGAGATATACACACAGAGATATACACACAGAGATATACACACAGAGATATACACACACAGAGATATACACACAGAGATATACACACAGAGATATACACACAGAGATATACACACAGGATATACACACAGGATATACACAGAGATATACACACAGATATATACACACAGAGATATACACACAGAGATATACACACAGAGATATACACACAGGAGATACACACAGAGATATACACACAGAGATATACACACAGAGATATACACAGAGATATACACACAGAGATATACACACAGAGATATACACAGAGATATACACACAGAGATATACACACAGAGATATACACAGAGATATACACACAGAGATATACACACACAGAGATATACACACAGAGATATACACACAGAGATATACACACAGATATACACACAGAGATATACACACAGAGATATACACACAGAGATATACACACACAGAGATATACACACACAGATACACACAGAGATATACACACAGAGATATACACACACAGAGATATACACACAGAGATATACACACACAGATATACACACAGAGATATACACACAGAGATATACACACACAGAGATATACACACACAGAGATACACACACACAGAGATATACACACAGAGATATACACACACAGAGATATACACACAGAGATATACACACAGAGATATACACACAGAGATATACACACAGAGATATACACACAGAGATATACACACAGAGATATACACACAGAGATATACACACAGAGATATACACACAGAGATACACACAGAGATATACACACAGAGATATACACACACAGAGATATACACACAGAGATATACACACAGATATACACACAGAGATATACACACACAGATACACACAGAGATATACACACAGAGATATACACACAGATATACACACACAGATACACAGAGATATACACACAGAGATGTACACACAGATATACACACAGAGATATACACACACAGATACACACAGAGATATACACACAGAGATATACACACAGAGATATACACACACAGAGATATACACACACAGATATACACACACAGAGATATACACACAGAGATATACACACAGAGATATACACACAGAGATATACACACAGAGATATACACACAGAGATATACACACAGAGATATACACACACAGAGATATACACACACAGATATATACACACAGAGATATACACACAGAGATATACACACACAGAGATATACACACAGATATACACACACAGAGATATACACACAGAGATATACACACAGAGATATACACACACAGAGATATACACACACAGATACACACAGAGATATACACACAGAGATATACACACACAGAGATATACACACACAGAGATATACACACACAGAGATATACACACACAGAGATATACACACACAGATACACACAGAGATATACACACAGAGATATACACACAGAGATATACACACACAGAGATATACACACACAGAGATATACACACAGAGATATACACACAGATATACACACAGATATACACACAGAGATATACACACAGATATACACACAGAGATATACACACAGATACACACAGATATACACACAGAGATATACACACAGATATACACACAGAGATATACACACAGATATACACACAGATATACACACACAGATATACACACAGAGATATACACACAGATATACACACAGATATACACACAGAGATATACACACAGATATACACACACAGATATACACACAGAGATATACACACACAGATACACACAGAGATATACACACAGAGACATACACACAGAGATATACACACTGAGATATACACACACAGATATACACACAGATATACACACAGATATACACACAGAGATATACACACAGATATACACACACAGATATACACACAGAGATATACACACAGAGATATACACACAGATATACACACAGATATACACACAGAGATATACACACAGAGATACACACAGAGATATACACACAGAGATATACACACACGAGATATACACACAGAGATATACACACAGAGATATACACACAGAGATATACACACAGATATACACACAGAGATATACACACAGATATACACACAGATATACACACAGATATACACACAGAGATATACACACAGATATACACACAGATATACACACAGAGATATACACACAGAGACATACACACAGATATACACACAGATATACACACAGAGATATACACACAGAGATATACACACTGAGATATACACACAGAGATATACACACAGAGATATACACACAGAGATATACACACTGAGATATACACACAGAGATATACACACAGATATACACACAGAGATATACACACAGAGATATACACACAGAGATATACACACAGAGATATACACAGAGATATACACACACAGATACACACAGAGATATACACACAGATATACACACAGAGATATACACACAGATATACACACACAGATATACACACAGAGATATACACACAGAGACATACACACAGAGACATACACACAGATATACACACAGATATACACACAGAGATATACACACAGAGATATACACACTGAGATATACACACAGAGATATACACACAGAGATATACACACAGAGATATACACACTGAGATATACACACAGAGATATAC
>JABUOV010000284.1:35000-40000 GCA_025617405.1 Perca schrenkii
ACACACACCTGGCTGAGACACACACACACCCGGCTGGCTGAGATACACACACCTGGCTGAGATACACACACCTGGCGGAGACACACACACCTGGCTGGCTGAGATACACACACACACCTGGCTGAGACACACACACACACCTGGCTGAGACACACACACCTGGCTGAGACACACACACACCCGGCTGGCTGAGATACACACACCTGGCTGAGATACACACACCTGGCTGAGACACACACACCTGGCTGAGACACACACACCTGGCTGGCCGAGATACACACACCTGGCTGAGATGCACACACACCTGGCTGAGATACACACACCTGGCTGAGATACACACACCTGGCTGAGATACACACACCTGGCTGAGATACACACACCTGGCTGATATACACACACCTGGCTGAGACACACACACCTGGCTGAGATATACACACACCTGGCTGAGACACACACACCTGGCTGAGATGCACACACCTTGCTGAGATGCACACACACCTGGCTGAGATACACACACCTGGCTGAGACACACACACACCCGGCTGGCTGAGATACACACACCTGGCTGAGATATACACACCTAGCTGAGATACACACACCTGGCTGAGATACACACACCTGGCTGAGACACACACACCTGGCTGGCTGAGATACACACACCTGGCTGAGACACACACACCTGGCTGGCTGAGATACTCACACCTGGCTGAGACACACACACCTGGCTGAGATGCACACACACCTGGCTGAGATACACACACACCCGGCTGGCTGAGATACACACACCTGGCTGAGATACACACACCTGGCTGAGATACACACACACCTGGCTGAGATACACACACCTGGCTGAGATACACACACACCTGGCTGAGATGCACACACACCTGGCTGAGATACACACACCTGGCTGAGATACACACACCTGGCTGAGATACACACACCTGGCTGAGATACACACACCTGGCTGAGATACACACACCTGGCTGAGATACACACACCTGGCTGAGATAGATAGATAGATAGATGGAGAGATAGATGGAGAGATAGATAGACCTCAGCCCTGATGCATTTCTGTGTCTCTTCAGGGAGTCTGATAAACCCAAGTACTGCATCGAGCTGTCCTCTCACCCCGTGGGTCTGGTGAGAATCGGCAAGAACGTGGTGGTCGGCTGCAGCGACGAGAGCCTTCAGAGCTTCACACAGAAGGTAACCTGAGCTCACGTTATAAACACTACACAAGGTAATCTGAGCTCACGTTATAAACACTACACAAGTAATCTGAGCTCACGTTATAAACACTACACAAGGTAATCTGAGCTCACGTTATAAACACTACACAAGGTAATCTGAGCTCACGTTATAAACACTACACAAGGTAATCTGAGCTCACGTTATAAACACTACACAAGGTAATCTGAGCTCACGTTATAAACACTACACAAGGTAATCTGAGCTCACGTTATAAACACTACACAAGGTAATCTGAGCTCACGTTATAAACACTACACAAGGTAATCTGAGCTCACGTTATAAACACTACACAAGGTAATCTGAGCTCACGTTATAAACACTACACAAGGTAATCTGAGCTCACGTTATAAACACTACACAAGGTAATCTGAGCTCACGTTATAAACACTACACAAGGTAATCTGAGCTCACGTTATAAACACTACACAAGGTAATCTGAGCTCACGTTATAAACACTACACAAGGTAATCTGAGCTCACGTTATAAACACTACACAAGGTAATCTGAGCTCACGTTATAAACACTACACAAGGTAATCTGAGCTCACGTTATGAGCTCACGTTATAAACACTACACAAGGTAATCTGAGCTCACGTTATAAACACTACACAAGGTAATCTGAGCTCACGTTATAAACACTACACAAGGTAATCTGAGCTCACGTTATAAACACTACACAAGGTAATCTGAGCTCACGTTATAAACACTACACAAGGTAATCTGAGCTCACGTTATAAACACTACACAAGGTAATCTGAGCTCACGTTATAAACACTACACAAGGTAATCTGAGCTCACGTTATAAACACTACACAAGGTAATCTGAGCTCACGTTACGAACACTACACAAGGTAATCTGAGCTCACGTTATAAACATTACATAAAGTAATCTGAGCTCACGTTATGAAGATTACAGAAGGTAATCTGAGCTCACGTTATGAAGACAACAGAATGTACGTTACCTTCTGCCAAGTGTAATGTTAACTACCGTCACGTGCAGCGATGGTTTTGTTGCTGTAGAAATATCTATATAATCTAGAGGTGTTATTCTCAGTATTAAAGTTGTATCCCCTGTATAATGTTGGGACACACAGTCAGTTATCTTACGCTTTGAGTACCTTATAAGTCCAGGAATGTGAGTGTATGTATTACTGTACCATACAATGAAGTGGAAAGGGGCGACAAAAACATCTGAAAAAGTGACTAAAACGTAATTTCCAAAACATCAGGAAAAATCTGTCAAAAAAGACAACCAAAACATTTAAAAAAGTTTGAAGCTTTACACAGAAAAGCAAAACTGCATGGCCGACAGGACGACAACACAAGGGTTAACACTTCCAAAAAATGAACAATAACCACTTTTATATAAGTAATAGTGTGATACATTAGGAACATACATTGGGATTCTCAACAGAGGTCAAAATTAGCACCATCTACCAGCCAAATGCTGGTAGATTTGCTTCACTCTCCAGCCAAAAAATACAATGGCAATCTATTGAGTGGCTAGTAAAATGTGAACATTAACTAGCCATTTAGCTAGTAGACAAACAAAGTTAATTTTGAACCCTCATTCTAACCATTTACTAGTAGAGGTGTTGAAATTAATCAAATAATCAATGCATCGAGTCGTGGACATGGACGATGCTGCATCGATAATCAGCCGGCTCATAATCCATTATTTCTGTTTATAATGTAATGTAGGCCTATCAACATTTCTGTTTACATATTCTGGTATGTTAACACATTCAGGAGGGGCCATGTGCTCAGTGCTGTATAGTTTTATGTATCCAGTTTATTTAGTATTAGAGCACTGCAGAATGTTTGGGTTTTGAAGCTTGAAAAGCTCTGAATTAAATATCCCACATGGCTTAATAACACCTCTATTTGCTAACCTCGGCGTGTGTGTCTGTGTGTTCAGGGGAAGAAGCTGTGGAAGGCCGTCCTGCCGGCTCCCATCACCACCATGGCGTCCATGGACCTGCCGACGCGCGGCTTCCAGGCGGTCCTGCTGGGCCTCGCCAACTGCGAGGTCCAGCTGTACCGCGACAAGAACCTGCTGAGCACCATCAAGACGCCCGACGTGGTCACCAGCATCTGCTTCGGGCGCTACGGCCGCGAGGACGGCACGCTCGTCATGACCACGAGGAAGGGCGGCCTGATGGTGAAGATCCTGAAGAGGACCGCCACGTTCGAGGACCGGGACAGCGCGCCGGGGCCGCCGCTGGCCCAGAGCGTGCGCCTCAACGTGCCCAAGAAGACCAAGCTGTACGTGGACCAGACGCTGAGGGAGCGGGAGAACGGCTCGGCCATGCACGGAGCCTTCCAGATGGACCTGAGCCGCTTGCGTCTCGCCGCTGCCAAAGCCTACGTGAAAGTGCTGGAGTCCAGCCTCGCGCCGATGTCGGCCAGCCTCACCGAGCCGCTGAAGATGAACGCCGTGGTGCAGGGCCTGGGCCCGTCCTTCAAGCTGACGCTGAACGTTCAGAACACGGCAGCGTGCCGGCCCGTGATGAACCTGGCCGTCAGCTTCCTGTACGACGAGAGCCTGTACCGCATGAGGAGCCCGTACATGAGGATCCCGCTGCTGGTGCCCGGACTCATCTACCCCGTCGAGACCTTCGTGGAGTGCACCAGCGACAAGGGCGTCTCCGACATCATCAAGGTGTTCGTTCTGCACGAGGGGAAGAGCTCGCCGCTGCTGACCGCGCACATCAACATGCCCGTCAGCGAGGGGCTCACGCTCAACTGATCGCGCTTCACAAACTGACAGAAAACTCACTAAAAACTCACAGAAAACTGACAAGAAAACACACAGAAAACTCACAAAAAATTGACTAAACGCTGACAGAAAACTGACAAGAAAACTCACAGAAAACTGACAAGAAAACTCACAGAAAACTGACTAAAAGCTGACAGAAAACTCACAGAAAACTGACTAAAAGCTGACAGAAAACTCACAAAAAAATTGACAAAAACTCACACAAAACTGACTTAAAAACTCACACAAAACTGACTTAAAAACTCATAAAAAACTGACTTAAAAACTCATAGAAAACTGACAAAAACTCACAGAAAACTGACTTAAAAACTCACAGAAAAATGACTTAAAAACTCACAGAAAACTGACAAAAACTCACAGAAAACTGACAAAAACTCATAGAAAACTGACTTAAAAACTCATAGAAAACTGAAAAAAAACAGAAAACTGACAAAAACTCACAGAAAACTGAGTTAAAAAATCACAGAAAACTGACTTAAAAACTCACAGAAAACTGAGTTAAAAACTCATAGAAAACTGACTGTAGGAGATAGATCGGCACATGTTCACTACTGAATGTATAGATATAATTCCCTAATAGTTGTGAGACATCGTGTCTGCCATTGAGAGTTATATGGTGGGTGAACTAGGAAAAATACCGAGCAATAATAAATTTAAAATAAAGATAAGCACAGTTCATAGTATATTTGTGTAGGTAGATAGAGCCTATATTGAATACCCTTTACCTGCCTTTTAGTAAGAGATATTGTAAATGAGAAAAAAAAAGAATTAATGTGACATAGAAAACTGATAAAAACTCACAGAAAACTGAATAAAACTCACAGAAAACTGAATAAAACTCACAGAAAACTGAATAAAACTCACAGAAAACTGAATAAAACTCACAGAAAACTGATAAAAACTGAAGGAAAACTAACCGAGAACATCAACCCGCCATGTGGCGGATAGCGCTCTTAGATTTACTCGC
>JABUOV010000284.1:45000-53880 GCA_025617405.1 Perca schrenkii
ACACAACACAAGGTGCATTATGGGAAGTGTAGGCCACAGTGTTTGTGGACTAAAAGTCTGGATAATTAATATTTAAACTGATCTTAAATCTACTACACACAACACATACTTTATGGAAGAGACACACTGAAGATCTGGAGGATTACATATAAAATTAGTGTGTGTGCATGTGCGTCTGTGTATGTGTGTGTGTGTGTGTGTGAGAATGTGTGTGTTTATGTCTGTGTGCGTCTCTGACCCTGAAAATCAGAAGGATTAAATATAAAATCAGCTCTAAAATGGAATCACAAACTGGAGACACTTCATATATATATATATATATATACATACACAGTACAGGCCAAAAGTTTGGACACACCTTCTCATTCAATGCGTTTCCTTTTTATTTTCATGACTATTTACATTGTAGATTCTCACTGAAGGCATCAAAACTATAAATGAACACATATGGAATTATGTACTTAACAAAAAAGTGTGAAATAACTGAAAACATGTCTTATATTTTAGATTCTTCAAAGTAGCCACCCTTTGCTTTTTTATTAATAAGGGAAATAATTCCACTAATGAACCCTGACAAAGCACACCTGTGAAGGTAAAACCATTTCAGGTGACTACCTCATGAAGCTCATTGAGAGAACACCAAGGGTTTGCAGAGTTATCAAAAAAAGCAAAGGGTGGCTACTTTGAAGAATCTAAAATATAAGACATGTTTTCAGTTATTTCACACTTTTTTGTTAAGTACATAATTCCATATGTGTTCATTCATAGTTTTGATGCCTTCAGTGAGAATCTTCAATGTAAATAGTCATTAAAATAAAGAAACACATTGAATGAGAAGGTGTGTCTAAACTTTTGGCCTGTACTGTATATCACCTCTCATGTATATTATTGATTATAATCATGGCCACACTGAATCAACTGCCACAGAATTTCCTGCAGATTTTAAGCAAATTAAAAAAAATAAAAATAAACTTTAGGATTTTAACATACATCTTCCTCCCGAAGCGGAAACAATTTCCACCGATTTTCAATTTGAATTTGCCGATGAAAACTCTAAATGGGTCTTAAATTATAATATTAATAATATATTTACAGCAGACACTACGGGTCAATAAGGTCAACATTTAACTCACATCACAGCATCAAACTTCCCCTGCTGATTATTGACATTAACACAATCATTTTTTGTATTTTTGTTTTCTGAAATGTTCTGTTTAACCCTTGTCGACCTGCAACATTTTGTTATTTGGGGTCAAAATTTAAAATTAAAACTTTATGGTCGTCTTTTTGACACTTTTGTCGTTTTTCCCGATGTTTTTGATACTTTTTTCAAAATTTTTTTCTCTTTCTTACCACTCTTTTTGTAACTTTTTCCAATGTTTTTGTTGATTTTTTTGCAATCTTTTTTCACATCCTTTCAGATTCTCTATTTTACATTAACTTAAAATTAAATTAAATGGTGCTGCATGGTTGTAGAGCTGGATGTGTTGTGTGTTTCAGGGGAACCCGAGAACACAAAGGTCTGGACATCGTGTGCAGAGACGGGTCGACCGTCTACGCTCCGTTTGACGTGACTCTCCACGGAAAAGTCATCGTCTACACTGACCCCGCGAAGGCTGCCATCAACAGCGGCATCAACCTGAGAGGAGAGGGTCAGTCCACCACAGATAGTATAGTAGAACGTGCTTAAAGTCCATCACAGATAGTATAGTAAAACATGCTTAAAGTCCATCACAGATAGTATAGTAAAACATGCTTAAAGTCCATCACAGATAGTATAGTAAAACATGCTTAAAGTCCATCACAGATAGTATAGTAAAACATGCTTAAAGTCCATCACAGATAGTATAGTAAAACATGCTTAAAGTCCATCACAGATAGTATAGTAGAACATGCTTAAAGCTCTAGTGTGTAACTCTTTATATCAATAAAGAGGCGACACATGGGACCTTAATTCAGAAAAAAATATGACAGTGTGTCTCTGTGTGTGAGTGTGTGTATGTGTGTCTGTGTCTGTCTGTCTGTCTGTCTGTGTGTGTGTGTGTGTGTCTGTCTGTCTGTCTGTGTGTCTGTCTCTGTCTGTCTGTGTCTGTGTGTGTGTGTGTGTGTGTGTGTGTGTGTGTGTGTGTGTGTGTCTGTGTGTGTGTGTGTGTGTGTGTGTGTGTGTGTCTGTGTGTGTGTGTCTGTGTGCATCCCAGGAGAGGTACCCTTTTGAAAGACAATTGTGTCATGTTGTACCCTCCAATTAGTCATAAGGTCCAGTTCTGGCCTCTCAAAAAACAATACTCTACTCTCAAGGGAATATGTTAAAAAGTGCACCTGTGAGTACACAAATGATCTTGTCTCGTACCTGTGTAGTATTTTATATTATGAGTACTTCTACTGCAGTAAAGCATCTTCTCGTGCAGGCTTGTGTTTCAAGTTGTTCTACGTTCAGCCGGACCGAACCACTGGGTCAGTGAGGAAGGGGGAGCGGCTCGGCGTCATGCTGCCCATGCAGAGCGTTTACCCAGGAATCACCTCTCACGTCCACGTCCAGATGTGCGACAAGAGCAACCCAACACCGTACTTCTGATCACCTCAAGAGGAAGCCTGTCACTCTTCATGTCAACATTAAATCCTTTTTAAATGTTGCCGTTATAAACTAATAAAGTTTGAAGACTCAGTTGTATTGCTCCTTTTAATTATCAAGAAACTACAAAACATCTCAAACAACATTGCTTTGTGTAAAGTTGTGTCTTAATGTTTAAAACTTAGGGTTTTTTTAACCAGAATTTCCCATGTTTGTGTGTCTAATGTGAACAACAATCTCTGAAACTGTTCCAGTATTAAACCGGAAACGAGCTGTAATGTAACCCTACAGGACTAATGTTCAGCAGCAGTTAGAGTCCACTAAAAGTTCTGTTGTTGCTGCTGACAGACTCAGATTATTATTCTAAGAGTCTGACAACATTATGGGATGGATCCCTACAGAGATAGACCTTTTAGTTAAAGAGTAAGATCCTTTTAGTTTAACATGAAACAGCCCCGAAATCACCATCAACAAACCCACCAGACTCCATGTAAATAATCAGGACATTTATCATCGTAAAACACACTTCATTCAAAGTGGACAGAAACTATATAAAACTATCAAAAGCCGTCTTGGTTCATCTTTCCACTGTTCCAACAATCACCACTCTGGTTTGGTTGAAATAAACCCCTTAATTCACCCATTTACATGTGGAGATATGCTGGCTCTATACACGCTAAAAGTCCTGATTATTTACATGGAGTCTGGTGGAGATATGCTGGCTTTATACACGCTAAAAGTCCTGATTATTTACATGGAGTCTGGTGGAAATATGCTGGCTCTATACACGCTAAAAGTCCTGATTATTTACATGGAGTCTGGTGGAAATATGCTGGCTCTATACACGCTAAAAGTCCTGATTATTTACATGGAGTCTGGTGGAGATATGCTGGCTCTATACACGCTAAAAGTCCTGATTATTTACATGGAGTCTGGTGGAGATATGCTGGCTCTATACACGCTAAAAGTCCTGATTATTTACATGGAGTCTGGTGGAAATATGCTGGCTCTATACACGCTAAAAGTCCTGATTATTTACATGGAGTCTGGTGGAGATATGCTGGCTCTATACACGCTAAAAGTCCTGATTATTTACATGGAGTCTGGTGGAAATATGCTGGCTCTATACACGCTAAAAGTCCTGATTATTTACATGGAGTCTGGTGGAGATATGCTGGCTTTATACACGCTAAAAGTCCTGATTATTTACATGGAGTCTGGTGGAAATATGCTGGCTCTATACACGCTAAAAGTCCTGATTATTTACATGGAGTCTGGTGGAAATATGCTGGCTCTATACACGCTAAAAGTCCTGATTATTTACATGGAGTCTGGTGGAGATATGCTGGCTCTATACACGCTAAAAGTCCTGATTATTTACATGGAGTCTGGTGGAAATATGCTGGCTCTATACACGCTAAAAGTCCTGATTATTTACATGGAAAAAGTCGTGCAGTTAAAAAAGCTGTCTGAAGTCTGGCAATCACTCAAAAGACTGAAAACAGAAAGATCTGGGGCAACATCCAAGAGAGTCGTCCAGTTATTCCAGATAGGTTGTCAGCCAAAAGTGAGCCAGATAAAGGAAGTTTCTCTCAATACACAGAGTGACAAAACCTTTATCTTTGTACAAACAGCAAAGGCCCCCTGCACAAAGAGCGAACAAGTGCATCTAAAGCTCTTCACAATGGCTTTAAGAAACACAGTTGTGTCATACCAAAAACTGTCTGGTTAGAGGATTCCACTCTGACAGGATAACCCCTCTGCCAGTGCCCTACTTAAGAAAATTCATCCCTTCAAACATAGATCATAGTCCCAGACCAGAGACTGCAAAGGCTTGGCTTCATCTTGAAAACATCTTGACTTGCTAACTGTCATCAAGGTCTGGTCCCAAGACAGGTGGTTCCAAGTTAGCACAAAGAACAGACTTGGTCTGGAGCGTAGTGCACAGCAACCCATGTCTCCACTATGGAGATGTGATTGGAGTAAGTCAACAGGTCATCGTGAAGCAAGTGATGCCAGGTCTCCGTTCCTCTTTCAAACTCATGAGCAAGGTGACACATATCAAGGAACTCTTTGAGTCAGTCCCCTCTGGCAGGAGGCTGAGGTCCATCAGGACCAAAACCTCACGCCATATGAACAGTTTTTTCCCCTCCACCATTAGCCTTATCAACAAGGCCCGGAACCTGCACTGACTCTCTCCACACTCCACCTCTGGCTCTACATGCCACTGCACCTACTCTGCTGTACTGTTCCTTTTTACTTAACTTATTTTACTTATCTTATTCTTATTTTTCAGTTATTTCATACTGTATGTATATACAGTACAGGCCAAAAGTTTGGACACACCTTCTCATTCAATGTCTTTCTTTATTTTCATGACTATTTACATTGTAGATTCTCACTGAAGGCATCAAAACTATGAATGAACACATATGGAATCATGTACTTAACAAAAAAGTGTGAAATAACTGAAAACTTTTTTTGATAACTCTGCAAACCCTTGGTGTTCTCTCAATGAGCTTCATGAGGTAGTCACCTGAAATGGTTTTACCTTCACAGGTGTGCTTTGTCAGGGTTCATTAGTGGAATTATTTCCCTTATTAATAAAAAAGCAAAGGGTGGCTACTTTGAAGAATCTAAAATACAAGACATGTTTTCAGTTATTTCACACTTTTTTGTTAAGTACATAATTCCATATGTGTTCATTCATAGTTTTGATGCCTTCAGTGAGAATCTACAATGTAAATAGTCATGAAAATAAAAGGAAATGCAATGAATGAGAAGGTGTGTCCAAACTTTTGGCCTGTACTGTATGTATACATATAATTTTTATATTTGTTCTGATCCTTCTTATATTTAGAGAATGTGTGACATGTACCAACAACAAACAAGACAAATTCTGTGTATGCGTAAAAAATGTACTTGGCAATAAAACCTTTTTTGATTCTGATTCTGATTCTGAATAAGTCTTATCTGCAGACATCATCAAAGTGCTGTAATTTGACTTATTTTAAGAGCTTCAGAGGATGGCCAATCTTTCTCAAGAGGATCTCAGATTCCGGTCAAGGAAGGAAAACGGTATGGCTCAAGGATGATGGTTACTAATACATGCAACTGCCATTTAATAAAGATTGGCTCAAAATTGAAAAGGAAAGAAACACACACACAATATATCCTCCATAGAAGACAAAGTGAAGACATCAGATCATCTTAATGCTCAGCTTCTTATTTATTGTCACCGTACAGCAGATAAAGATTAATATTAGAGTTTCAAACCTCCACCAAACATCAACTGGCTGTCCTGAACTGCATAGATCATTTTATACTTTTCATTTTCTTTACTTCTTTCTCTCTTTTACACTTGTGTTATCAGTTCATGCAGTGATTAACACCCGATCAGACTATATATGTATTTCCATTTAAAGATTATGGGCCCTACTTTCCTGCTGCAGCCGCCCAACTGAAGACACATCTGACTTTTCTTTCATGTTGCAGCGAGCTGCGACTGCTTTAAACCATCACAGACGGTAACAAGATTTACAAACATCAGTTGGTTTTCTTGTGCTGGTGCCCAGTTTCAGGAAAATAAGACCTGTTGTGAGATTAAATGCTTAATGAGAGAAAGAGAAAGAAATCAGAAGAGATGAGCTGATATTCTGCTGGACGTTGGTCCTGGAGAACTACTGCACAGGACGGATCTTCATGCTGATGAACTTCAGGGAATAGTTATAACCTTTCCAGGTGGACCAATCCACTCCAGGATTAGGGCCAGTGCTCTCAGCCCCCCAAAGATAAACACCGTTTGGATTTGCAGTTTGACAGCTCTTGTACCAGAACGCCCCCAGGTATGATCTGGCACAGTTCCCAGGCCAGTTGTCCTGTTCTTTGTCGAAGGTGGAGAACTTCTGTCCATTGAAATGAGTCAGGGAGTCTCCTACAGAAACACAAGTTTATAATCAGAACATTATGAAACCAATAACCAGTACTTTCAGTGTGTATATTTCTTTCTATTTTTGTGTATATATTTCTTTCAAATTCTGTGTGTATATACATTTTATATATTTCTTTCTAATTTGTTGTTTTACTATTTATTTCTTGTCTTTTAGATTTAGATTCATAATACTGGGTGAACTGCTGCTAAAAATTTGATTGCACAATGACAATAAATCTTCTGATTCTGATTTTGATATATTTTTTGAGTGTATTTACTTCAGTAAATACCACAATCTACTTCTCTACAGTAAGTATATCTAAATAATACAACTATTGAACTAACAACACTGGACTGGTGATGTTTAATGGCTATTATGGTATATATTTAATTAAAATAATAAATCTACAGATTGAGTCAGCTATAACCCTTTTTTACGTGCTTTCAGGTACAGAAATTTGATTTAACGTGAATTGGTCAGCCGTATTACCGTCGTAATTCAGTCGGTACCATAAAAAGTTCAGGATACGGTACCCAACACTAAACCTGATAAAAACTCAAATCACTGACGTTTGTTTGCTCTTAAATTTCTTAATTTAAACAGAATTAGATAAAAATATGATTCATGACATGTAAACATAGGACTGATTTGATTTCTCAGCAACTCGTGTTTGGTTGTTTAGGGACAAGTATGTAGCATGAACCAATGTCACACTCCACAACATTAATGGCTGAAATTCTCGTCCTCAATGTGGAAGCTTCACCTGCTCCTCCATTAATGAATCCAGAAACATGCAGTGTGTATCCGGAGGACTCCGGGTCGATGGAGAACGAGGAGTAACGAGCGAACGCTTTGTTTCCTTCAAAGTCCTCCATGTCGACCAGCAGCTCGTACTTTTTCCTCAGAGTCAGGTGGTAGAGAGACTCGAGACCTGAAAAAAAAACATAAACATTTAGAAACAGTTTCATGAAGTCATGACTTTTAGTTTGGTTTAATTTCTCACCGAGCCAGTACTCTCCAGCAGCGATACCAAAGCCGGTCTTGTATTGATCCCAGCCCCTGTAGAAGTTCACCGTGCCGTCCATCCTCCTCTGGAACACCTGGGGGGGACAGGATGGGGGGTTAACTAGCTAAACATACAAGATATCTGACAGCTCATGTTTCCAGACAACAATGATTTTACTGGAATGTGATTTATTGTGAAGGAACTACAGGAAGTGTTGACTTCAGTTAAAATACTCACCGTCCACCGTCCTCCTTCTGAATCCATGTCACAGTACACCTACACACAAACACAGGTATTAGTTAATGTGAGTGTGGGGGTTAACTATAGACTGTAAAAATAATGCTGGAGCTGCTGTGAAATTCCAAAGGACCCCTTTTAAAAATGTCCATGTCAGTTTTTACCTCGCCATCGTTTTTTAACCCGGCCCCTTCCCAACAAGCTAACATGACATAGTTGGTGCCAATGGTCTTCTAGTTTCATATGATACTGACGGATCGATTTCTGGACAGAGCCTCTTAAAAGATGAACCTCAGGATTTAATGAATTGATTGTTGGAACATTTACATAAAGATTGAATTGATTGGGGAAATCATTTTTTAAAATCCAGCCCTAATCTGTTGTATCAGAAGCATCAGTCAGAACTTGTAACTCTTCACATTATTATCATCTGAAGTTCAACCTGCGTCCCAGAGAGGATGAAGTGTACCTGGACAGCAGACGTGGCTCCGATGGGATAGATGGTGTACACTCCACTGGGTCGGCTGTTCTCATTGTTATAAATGTCGCTGCAGTCCACCGGCAGAACGAGCGGCTGACAACTGATCAACAGTGGAGCCAGCAGGACAAGAACGACTGAAACCAGCTGGAACAGAAGAGGTGTTGTCATTTAGTTTGATCAAGAATTCATTTTGGTTGGTGCTGATTTGAAAACAAACTTTGCTGACAGCGTACTCTATGTGGGTTTTTCCACTGGGTTCTCCCCCTGCATTAGTATCGCTCTCATGCAGAGCTAGAATACTCTGTAAAGCAAGATGAAGACTTTTGCTTTCCCTGTCCAAATTCTGGGGCCATAAATGATTAAAATGTGCTTGGGCTGAACCTGTTTGTAGCGGCTATTTGTCCTTAAACTTAAACAAAACTAATAATACCAAAGTTCTCAAATGGCCACTGAGGCTACGTCATGCTTCAGGCTTTACGCATGGTTTAGAGGTACCAAAATAAACTAATGTCCATAGCAAAAGATGAGTTCGAGGAGGTTTATTTTCACATATAAGCAAGCTCACAGATATTTCGTAGCACCACGTGACCAATAAATGACTATATAAGTAAACAAAAAAATAAGCATAAATGCAAAATAAAACAAATTAACT
>JABUOV010000285.1:2500-5000 GCA_025617405.1 Perca schrenkii
GGCCCGACTAGGTGCCCTGTACGGTGAGTCCCACCCACCAAGGTCCCGACTAGGTGTCCCTGTACGGTGAGTCCCACCCACCAAGGCCCGACTAGGTGTCCCTGTACGGTGAGTCCCACCCACCAAGGCCCGACTAGGTGTCCCTGTACGGTGAGTCCCACCCACCAAGGCCCGACTAGGTGTCCCTGTACGGTGAGTCCCACCCACCAAGGCCCGACTAGGTGTCCCTGTACGGTGAGTCCCACCCACCAAGGCCCGACTAGGTGCCCTGTACGGTGAGTCCCACCCACCAAGGCCCGACTAGGTGCCCTGTACGGTGAGTCCCACCCACCAAGGCCCGACTAGGTGCCCTGTACGGTGAGTCCCACCCACCAAGGCCCGACTAGGTGCCCTGTACGGTGAGTCCCACCCACCAAGGCCCGACTAGGTGCCCTGTACGGTGAGTCCCACCCACCAAGGCCCGACTAGGTGCCCTGTACGGTGAGTCCCACCCACCAAGGCCCGACTAGGTGCCCTGTACGGTGAGTCCCACCCACCAAGGCCCGACTAGGTGCCCTGTACGGTGAGTCCCACCCACCAAGGCCCGACTAGGTGCCCTGTACGGTGAGTCCCACCCACCAAGGCCCGACTAGGTGCCCTGTACGGTGAGTCCCACCCACCAAGGCCCGACTAGGTGCCCTGTACGGTGAGTCCCACCCACCAAGGCCCGACTAGGTGTCCTGTACGGTGAGTCCCACCCACCAAGGCCCGACTAGGTGCCCTGTACGGTGAGTCCCACCCACCAAGGCCCGACTAGGTGCCCTGTACGGTGAGTCCCACCCACCAAGGCCCGACTAGGTGCCCTGTACGGTGAGTCCCACCCACCAAGGCCCGACTAGGTGCCCTGTACGGTGAGTCCCACCCACCAAGGCCCGACTAGGTGCCCTGTACGGTGAGTCCCACCCACCAAGGCCTGACTAGGTGTCCTGTATGGTGAGTCCCACCCACCAAGGCCCGACTAGGTGCCCTGTACGGTGAGTCCCACCCACCAAGGCCCGACTAGGTGTCCCTGTACGGTGAGTCCCACCCACCAAGGCCCGACTAGGTGCCCTGTACGGTGAGTCCCACCCACCAAGGCCCGACTAGGTGCCCTGTACGGTGAGTCCCACCCACCAAGGCCTGACTAGGTGTCCTGTACGGTGAGTCCCACCCACCAAGGCCTGACTAGGTGTCCTGTACGGTGAGTCCCACCCACCAAGGCCTGACTAGGTGTCCTGTACGGTGAGTCCCACCCACCAAGGCCCGACTAGGTGTCCTGTACGGTGAGTCCCACCCACCAAGGCCTGACTAGGTGCCCTGTAGGGTGAGTCCCACCCACCAAGGCCTGACTAGGTGTCCTGTACGGTGAGTCCCACCCACCATGAAAAGATGTGATGAAGGAGACAATGTTCGGGTGGTTCATCTTCGACAGCAGCGTCACTTCTTTTTTGGACGCTTCCTTTTCCCTCGCCGACATCTGAGCAGCACACACACATCTGATCAACACATTAACGCCTATACTATATTATATTATACATATATATATATATATTTATACATACATATATATATATATTTATACATATACATATTTATATTTATACATATATATACATATATATATACATATATATATATATATATATATATATATACATATATATATATATATATAGTGTAGTATAGTATAATACACATCACCCTAAACCAGATCACTGAGTTAGGATCAGGTTCTTAAACCGTTATCTGTTCTATACTGTCTTAATCCTCCTGGGTGTGTGTGTGTGTGTGTCTCTGTGTGTTTCTGTGTGTGTGTGTCTATCTGTCTCTGTGTGCGTGTGTGTGTGTATGTGTTTCTGTGTGTGTGTGTGTGTGTGTGTGTCTGTGTGTGTCTGTCTGTCTGTCTCTGTGTGCGTGTGTGTGTGTGTATGTGTTTCTGTGTGTGTGTGTGTGTGTGTGTGTGTTTCTGTGTGTGTCTGTCTGTCTGTCTCTGTGTGTGTGTGTGTGTGTGTGTGTGTGTGTGTGTGTGTGTGTGTGTGTGTGTGTGTGTGTGTGTGTGTGTGTGTGTGTGTGTGTGTGTGTATGTGTCTGTGTGTGTGTGTGTGTCTATCTGTCTGTCTGTCTGTCTGTCTCTGTGTGCCTGTGTCTTTGTATGTGTGTGTGTGTGTGTGTGTGTCTGTCTGTATGTCTGTGTGTGTGTGTGTGTGTGTGTGTGTGTCTGTCTGTATGTCTGTGTGTGTCTGTGTCTCTGTGTGTGTCTCTGTGTGCCTGTGTGTGTGTCTTTGTATGTGTGTGTGTGTGTGTGTCTATCTGTGTGTGTCTCTTAGTGCCTGTGTGTGTGTCTTTGTATATGTGTGTGTGTGTGTGTGTGTGTGTGTGTGTGTCTATCTGTGTGTGTCTCTTAGTGCCTGTGTGTGCCCGTGTGTGTCTTTGTATGTGCGTGTGTGTCTCTGTATGTGCGTGTGTCTGTCTGTGTGTGTGT
>JABUOV010000285.1:10000-32500 GCA_025617405.1 Perca schrenkii
CACATATTTAAAAAATCAGTTATAAAACAACATATCCAGTAAAATACACATAATAAATACAATAACATTGTACTAACGGTTAACCAACGGCTATATAACGGTTAACCAACGGCTATATAACGGTTATAACGACCGTAGAGACCAGCCTAGTCCCCGGCGGAGAGAAGCCGGTTGCCATGGAGACAGATACACGGACGACTAGCTTCCCCGTTAGCATGCTAACATACGTTCACTTTCGGTAATAAAAGAGCCGCTTTAGTGTGTTTTTACGGTCCGATAACAGTCTAATCTTACCGTCTACAGAGCCGCCATGTTCTCCCGAGTCACACGGTGGAAGACTGGGCCACGGCGACCACTTTTAACCGCTGAGACGTTAGCTAGAGTCACTGAGTATTAACGTGTCGAAGGATACTCGTTTTGTCAAAGTACGGCAAGCGCGGAGGTGAAAACGCAAGGTATGCTGGTAGTTGGAGTCGTAGCAGAAATCTTTTCAGTTCCCCATTACAATTAGTTTACACTGACTCTATTGAGATTTTCTGTTGTATAATTTTAATATTAGTCCTTTTAATCCAAAGATCTGAAACAATAAATCGGTAAATCGATTAGTTGATCAATAGATTGAATTAATTTGCAGCTTTCTGATTATTGATTGAATGTGTTAAATGTGCAGCAGTTACTAACTCCTAGAGTAAATATATAGAAGACCCTGACCACTTTGAACAACCTTCTCTCTGATCTGTGTGTGTGTCTGTGTGTATTTTTTATTATATGAGTATATATATGAGTTTTATATAATTTTAAATATTTAAAATATTTAAAATATTTGGGGTTTTGGACTGTTATAACCCCACTTCAAAAGAAACCATATATATATTTATATATATATATATATATATATATATATATATATATATATATATATATATATATATATATATATATATATATATATATAAATATATATATATAAATGTTGATGGTGTGTTGCAGCAGTTACTAACTCCTAGAGTAAATATATATACAGTAGCTTTTGAGTGAACTCGTGCCCTTTTCCTTATTGTTTTTGTTTCAGTCATTTTATTTATTTACTCTTATTTTCATGCTCTCCATGTGTTTTTATTTTTTAGCACTATCATGTAGCACAGGGCTGTCAAACTCATTTTCCCAGAGGGCCACACTGGAAAAGGAGAATCCTATTGAGGGCCAGACACGTAGAGATTATTGACGTGTGTTTATTTAAGAGAAAAAGTCAAATATTTTGACTGTATTATTGCATGTCTCATATACTGTAGTCTTCTCACTTACATTTTGGGCCTCATAAAGCCCCCAAAAAGTTTGGCAATAAAGTTCCTCAGCCAGCGACAAATACGTTGAATAAAGCGCCAAAAAAGTTGGAAAAAGTGGCAAAACATTGAGCAAAGCGTCCAAATCGTTAAAACAAACATCAAAATTGTCTGAAAAAGTGACAAAAACATTGTAAAAAGCGTCAGAAACTTCCGAAAAAGTGGCAAAACATTGAGCAAAGCGTCCAAATCGTTAAAACAAAGCCTAAAGCATTGAAAAAAAAAAGCGCATAAACCGCCCAAAAATGTCACAAAATGCACCAAAAAATGTCAAAAAATTAAATAAAAGCACCAAAAACTAGGCGGGCCTAAATTTATTGTGAAACTAAATTGAAATGCGGGCCGGATCAAAACCTGCGAGGGGCCGGATTTGGCCCGCGGGCCTCGAGTTTGAGTTTGATTTGCGTAAATATAAAGTGCATTACAAATTAAATGTATTATTATTTATTATTATAATATATATATATGCAGCAGTTATTAACTCCTAGAGTAAATATATTTAAGACCACTTTGAACAACCTCGTCTCAGATCCTCGAAGGTGACACAACACCACTGACCACCTGGCCTTTTTCCCATGATGCCCCTGGGCTGGGGCCCTCTGATTAGTGCTCTAATGAAGGACACATTTCCACCGGGATCAGGTGACGGGCCGGCTGGGACAGCTGATCTGGGGTCAGGGCTCCAAGGGGACGGCCGCATGATGACTCAGCAGATTTTAACTTAATTAATCAACTATCTACCGTCTAGAAACCAGACACTAGTGTACACAGTTTGGTGGCTCGGGCACCTTTTGTACACATTTGTTGAGCTTCTGTGTGTGTGTGTGTGTCTGTTTGTTTGTGTGTGTCAGTGTGTTTGTGTGTCAGTGTGTGTGTGGCTGTTTGTGTGTGTATGTCTGTATGTTTGTGTGCGTCAGTGTATGTATACGTCTGTGCGTGTGTGTGTCTGTGCGTGTGTGTGGCTGTTTGTCTGTGTATGTCTGTCTGTGTATGTGTGTCTGTGAGTCCGTCTGTATGTGTGTGTGGCTGTTTGTGTGTGTGTGTGTGTCTGTGAGTCTGTATATGTGTGTGTGTCTGTGAGTCTGTATGTGTGTGTGTCTGTGAGTCTGTATGTGTGTGTGTCTGTGAGTCTGTATGTGTGTGTGTCTGTGAGTCTGTATGTGTGTGTGTCTGTGAGTCTGTATGTGTGTGTGTCTGTGAGTCTGTATGTGTGTGTGTCTGTGAGTCTGTATGTGTGTGTGTGTCTGTGAGTCTGTATGTGTGTGTGTCTGTGAGTCTGTATGTGTGTGTGTCTTTTTGTGTGTTTATGTCTGTATGTCTGTGTGTGTGTCTGTGGGTCTACGTCTGTGTGTGAGTGGCTGTTTGTCTGTGTATGTGTGTCTGTGAGTCTGTCTGTATGTGTGTGTGTGTGTGTGTGTTTCTGTGGGTCTACGTCTGTGTGTGTGTGTGTGTGTGTATATGTGTGTGTGTGTGTGGCTGTTTGTCTGTGTATGTGTGTCTGTGAGTCTGTCTGTATGTGTGTGTGGCTATATGTGTGTGTGGCTATATGTGTGTGTCTATATGTGTGTGTGGCTATATGTGTGTGTGGCTGTGAGTCTGTATGTGTGTGTATGTCTGTGCGTGTGTGTGTGGCTGTTTGTGTGTATATGTCTGTGTGTTTCTGTGGGTCTACGTCTGTGTTTTTGTGTGTGCGTGTATGTTTGTGCGTCTGTATGTGTGTGTGTGTCTGTTTGTCTGCGTGTGTATCTTTCTGTGTGTATGTCTGTGCGTCTGTATGTGTGTGTGTGTGTTGCTGTGTGTGTATACGTTTGTACGTGTGTGGCGCTTTGTGTGTGTTTTAGCATCCCCTGCTTTTCGGAGAGAGATTAGTCGGCTCAGCTCAGCCGAACGAAAAAAAAAACACACAACGGCAGCGTTATTTTTTTCCATTTTGTTTATTGTGTTGGTCTGTTCAAATCCTTTGAGAGATTATATACACAAATTAGTACAAGAGTTATCCAAAAAAACAGAAATTACACATTCAAAAAATAAAGACAGACAACCCTTGAGAAAAAGATTTTAACCTAAGTGTGCGTCTAACACTGCTGCTGCCGTGCAGTTTAATATCCCATATATCTATGTATGTTTTTTTAAAGCTTAACAAGAGAAGCATGTGTCCACACTCTTATTTTAAGATCATTTTCCAGTTAAGAAAGAACAGGTGCAGTGTATTAATAGCTACAGCAGAACAAAATACAAAAAAACACACACCCCAAAATAAACAAGAGGCTCTGTTTGGACTCAGAGAAAGGAAAGCTAACTTCACCTTTTTGTCTATTAAAAACACCCAGACTGATATCATGAAGTGGCGTACGTGTGACACGCCAATTCGTATGCCGTTTTTGGCGTGTTATCGAGACGCTTAGTTGCTTTTTAGCGTGTTTATCGGCGCCGTTTGGCCTCCGTTGACTAATGGTGTTTTTCCGTTACGTGGTACCGTGCTCGCCTCGCCACGATGCGCTGTGTGTTCGTTTTTTCGGTGCAGATTTTAGTACGGCCTCAGCGTGGCTGGTAGTCATAGTGGGGGGCATGAGCTAGGGAAACACACACACACACACAGACAAGGGCACAGACACACACACACACACACACACAGACAAGGGCACAGAGAGACACACACAAACACACACACATGGGCACAGAGACACACACACACAGCCACACACACACCCACACACACAAGGGCACAGAGACACACACACACAGCCACACACACACACCCACACACACAAGGGCACACACACACACACACACAGAGACACAGCCACACACACACAGACACACACACACAGAGACACAGACCAGGGCACAGAGAGACACACACACACACACACACACACAGACAAGGGCACAGAGAGACACACACAAACACACACACATGGGCACAGAGACACACACACACACCCACACACACAAGGGCACAGAGACACACACACACAGCCACACACACAAACACACACACATGGGCACAGAGACACACACACACAGAGACACAGCCACACAGACAAGGGCACAGAGACACACACACAGAGCGACAAAGGTGTGTTGTTGTCGCCAGAAGACACATTTTTGTTAAAAAAACTGGCTAAACTATTTAAAAGATGTCGCCTCGGCTCGCTTGGAACCTCGACTGAGGCGGTCCTAAAATCAAACACCTGTCGGCAGGTACCGGGGACAGTTTTATCGCAACCGAAAACCAAAAGAAAAGTCGAGTCGATGGAAAAACGGCAAAACATTACCTCGACACGCCACTCGGCTTCAGGAAAAGGCGTGTACGTTTACGCAAAGTCAAGATCCCAAATGTTGTAGAATATACGTTCGGCTATAACTGCGAATTCTGATTTGATTATAATAACTTACCATCTTATAGCGGACTTAACTAGTTATTTCACACACACACAAAAAAAAATCTTCCCGCATACAGAAAAGTGTGGAAAAAAAATACACAAATCCTAAAATTTATTTTGATTTTGTTTGTTTTTTCTTCAAATCACAATCAGAATATTTAACCAAAACAGCTTCACATTTCACTCCTCTTACTCACTCAAACTACCTGAAGTAAAGGACAGAAGTAAAGACAGGTTAGCATTACACACACAGAGCTCGCTGATGGTAGGGGGGCTGTAGGAGAGGGTGGGGGGGTGGGGGGGTGAGGTCTCTTTAAGGCTCACAGATCAGAGTCTCCATCACAAACTTGTTCTCAAAGTGACGGATCTTGTGGCAGTTCAGAGCTTCACGCTTCTGCATACCTGCAGAACAGAGAGAGAGTTAGGCTGTGTACACACACACACACACACACACACACACACACATATATATACACAGAAACAGACACACGCATATATATACACAGAAACACACACACGCATATATATACACAGAAACACACACACGCATATATACACAGAAACACACACACACACATATATACAGAAACACACACACACATATATATACACAGAAACACACACACACATATATATACACAGAAACACACACACGCATATATATACACAGAAACACACACACGCATATATATACACAGAAACACACACACGCATATATATACACAGAAACACACACACGCATATATACACAGAAACACACACACACACATATATACAGAAACACACACACACATATATATACACAGAAACACACACACACATATATATACACAGAAACACACACACGCATATATATACACAGAAACACACACGCATATATGTACACAGAAACACACACACACACATATATACAGAAACACACACACACATATATATACACAGAAACACACACACACATATATATACACAGAAACACACACACGCATATATACACACAGAAACACACACACGCATATATATACACAGAAACACACACACACACATATATACAGAAACACACACACACATATATATACACAGAAACACACACACACATATATATACACAGAAACACACACACGCATATATACACAGAAACACACACGCATATATGTACACAGAAACACACACACGCATATATATACACAGAAACACACACACGCATATATACACAGAAACACACACACACACACATATATACAGAAACACACACACACATATATATACACAGAAACACACACACGCATATATACACAGAAACACACACACACACACATATATACAGAAACACACACACACACATATATACACAGAAACACACACACACACATATATACACAGAAACACACACGCATATATACACAGAAACACACACGCATATATGTACACAGAAACACACACACATATATATACACAGAAACACACACACGCATATATATACACAGAAACACACACACGCATATATACACAGAAACACACACACACACATATATACAGAAACACACACACACATATATATACACAGAAACACACACACGCATATATACACAGAAACACACACACGCATATATATACACAGAAACACACACACGCATATATATACACAGAAACACACACGCATATATATACACAGAAACACACACACACACATATACACAGAAACACACACACGCATATATACACAGAAACACACACACACACACATATACACAGAAACACACACACGCACATATACACAGAAACACACACACACACATATATACAGAAACACACACACGCATATATACACAGAAACACACACACACACATATATACACAGAAACACACACACGCATATATACACAGAAACACACACACACACATATACACAGAAACACACACACACATATACACAGAAACACACACACGCATATATATACACAGAAACACACACACACACATATATACACAGAAACACACACACATATACACACAGAAACACACACACACATATATACACAGAAACACACACACGCATATATATACACAGAAACACACACACACACATATATACACAGAAACACACACACACACATATATACACAGAAACACACACACGCATATATACACAGAAACACACACACACACATATATACACAGAAACACACATATATATACACAGAAACACACACACACATATATACACAGAAACACACATATATATACACAGAAACACACACACACATATATATACACAGAAACACACACACACACATATACACAGAGACATTCATAGACACACACACACAGCGTGTAAAAATACAAATGTGTAAACTTTGTCTGTGTGTGCCTGTGTGTGTGTCTTTGTATGTATGTATGTGTGTGTGTGTGTGTGTGTGTGTCTTTGTATGTATGTATGTGTGTGTGTGTGTGTGTGTGTGTCTTTGTATGTGTGTGTGTGTGTGTGTCTTTGTATGTATGTATGTGTGTGTGTGTGTGTGTGTGTCTTTGTATGTGTGTGTCTGTTCCGGTTCCTACCCAGAATCCTGTCTCTGTGCCTGTGTGTGTCTCTGTGTGTGTGTCTCTGTGGGTCTTTGTATGTATGTGTGTGTGTCTCTGTGTGTGTGTGTGTGTGTGTGTGTCTCTGTGTGTGTGTGTGTGTGTGTGTGTGTGTGTGTGTGTGTGTGTGTGTGTGTGTGTGTGGTCCGGTTCCTACCCAGAATCCTGTCTCTGTCTCTGTGTGTGTGTGTGTGTGTGTGTCTCTGTGTGTGTGTGTGTCTCTGTGTGTGTGTGTGTCTCTGTGTGTGTGTGTGTCTCTGTGTGTGTGTGTGTGGTCCGGTTCCTACCCAGAATCCTGTCTCTGTCTCTGTGTGTGTGTGTGTCTCTGTGTGTGTGTGTATGTGTATGTGTGTGTGTGTGTATGTGTGTGTGGTCCGGTTCCTACCCAGAATCCTGTCTCTGTCTCTGTGTGTGTGTGTGTGTCTGTGTGTGTGTGTGTGTATGTGTGTGTGTGTGTATGTGTGTGTGGTCCGGTTCCTACCCAGAATCCTGTCTCTGTGTCTGTGTGTGTGTGTGTGTGTGTGTGTGTGTGTGTGTGTGTGTGTGTGTGTGTGTGTGTGTGTGTCTGGTTCCTACCCAGAATCCTGTCTCTGTGCCTGTGCCTGTGTCTGTGTGTGTGTGTGTGTGTGTGTGTGTGTGTGTGTGTGTGTCTCTGTGTGTGTCTCTCTGTGTGTGTGTGTGTGTGTGTGTGTGTGGTCCGGTTCCTACCCAGAATCCTGTCTCTGCGCTGCAGCTTGAAGGTGTCCTTGCCGCGGCAGAGGTTGTAGATGAAGTAGCCGAGCTGGTCGACCTGCTCCAGGCGCTCCGTCACGATCATCTCCTCGTGGAGCAGGTACGACTGAGGCAGGTAGGTGCCCGCCTGCGCAGAGGAACCACAAAATAACACAACTTACTACAGTCACAACTCTCCGAGAAAGCAAACAACATTACCTCCCAAAACTATTCCTTCATCAAAGCAAATCCATTGTTTTGCTTTAACTTTGGTTATGTTTAGAGAGACAAATATTTCTTTCATTTAGGGATGCACTGAATCCAGGAAGTGGACATGGAACTGGTGAGGGAAGGTGTTTACGTAGGTGGTGCGTTCAATGCAGTAGGCTGTGAGAAAGTGGACATGGATCTGGTGAGGGAAGGTGTTTACGTAGGTGGTGCGTTCAATGCAGCAGGCTGTGAGAAAGTGGACATGGATCTGGTGAGGGAAGGTGTTTACGTAGGTGGTGCGCTCAATGCAGTAGGCTGTGAGAAAGTGGACATGGATCTGGTGAGGGAAGGTGTTTACGTAGGTGGTGCGTTCAATGCAGTAGGCTGTGAGAAAGTGGACATGGATCTGGTGAGGGAAGGTGTTTACGTAGGTGGTGCGTTCAATGCAGTAGGCTGTGAGAAAGTGGACATGGATCTGGTGAGGGAAGGTGTTTACGTAGGTGGAGCGTTCAATGCAGTAGGCTGTGAGAAAGTGGACATGGATCTGGTGAGGGAAGGTGTTTACGTAGGTGGTGCGTTCAATGCAGTAGGCTGTGAGAAAGTGGACATGGATCTGGTGAGGGAAGGTGTTTACGTAGGTGGTGCTGTTCAATGCAGTAGGCTGTGAGAAAGTGGACATGGATCTGGTGAGGGAAGGTGTTTACGTAGGTGGTGCGTTCAATGCAGTAGGCTGTGAGAAAGTGGACATGGATCTGGTGAGGGAAGGTGTTTACGTAGGTGGAGTGTTCAATGCAGTAGGCTGTGAGAAAGTGGACATGGATCTGGTGAGGGAAGGTGTTTACGTAGGTGGAGCGTTCAATGCAGTAGGCTGTGAGAAAGTGGACATGGATCTGGTGAGGGAAGGTGTTTACGTAGGTGGTGCGTTCAATGCAGTAGGCTGTGAGAAAGTGGACATGGATCTGGTGAGGGAAGGTGTTTACGTAGGTGGAGCGTTCAATGCAGTAGGCTGTGAGAAAGTGGACATGGATCTGGTGAGGGAAGGTGTTTACGTAGGTGGTGCGTTCAATGCAGTAGGCTGTGAGAAAGTGGACATGGATCTGGTGAGGGAAGGTGTTTACGTAGGTGGAGCGTTCAATGCAGTAGGCTGTGAGAAAGTGGACATGGATCTGGTGAGGGAAGGTGTTTACGTAGGTGGAGCGTTCAATGCAGTAGGCTGTGAGAAAGTGGACATGGATCTGGTGAGGGAAGGTGTTTACGTAGGTGGTGCGTTCAATGCAGTAGGCTGTGAGAAAGTGGACATGGATCTGGTGAGGGAAGGTGTTTACGTAGGTGGTGCGTTCAATGCAGTAGGCTGTGAGAAAGTGGACATGGATCTGGTGAGGGAAGGTGTTTACGTAGGTGGTGCGTTCAATGCAGTAGGCTGTGAGAAAGTGGACATGGATCTGGTGAGGGAAGGTGTTTACGTAGGTGGAGCGTTCAATGCAGTAGGCTGTGAGAAAGTGGACATGGATCTGGTGAGGGAAGGTGTTTACGTAGGTGGTGCTTTCAATGCAGTAGGATATGAGAAAGTGGACATGGATCTGGTGAGGGAAGGTGTTTACGTAGGTGGAGCGTTCAATGCAGTAGGCTGTGAGAAAGTGGACATGGAACTGGTGAGGGAAGGTGTTTACGTAGGTGGAGCGTTCAATGCAGCAGGCTGTGAGAAAGTGGACATGGATCTGGTGAGCAGATAAAGTTGTTGTTTGGCAGTACTTTCAGTCTAAAGAAGGCCATTCAAGTCCAGCTACATGTTCAATCTGTTCAATGCTGATTGGTCTGGTGGTGGCGAGGACCCTAAACTATACACAACGTGGCCGCTGTTACAACATCTGGTCTGAAACATCCGAAAGAATACGAGTTGTGCACGAAGGAATGCAGCCACTTCAGGTACGGCAAAGGAAGGACAGTCTCTGTTTACTTCATTCATGTGTTTACTGGGTTCATGGACTGAGGATGGGAGGAGGAGTCAGCACAATCTCAACCAGGGGGTTCAGGATTCAGCCGAACCCCAAAAATCTGGATTAGGTGCATCCCTAGTTTCATTGTTTTATGTCTCTGTATGAACCAGATGTCAGACTTTACGGTCAGCTGTCAGTTGGGGAGGCCCCCCGCCCCCTCTCTCCTCCATCCTTTCTTGTCTTTCCTATCAAATAAAGGCCAAAAAGCTCCAAAAAACACAAATCTCTAAATAAGAGTTGAAGAGAAGTCGCCGCCGGTTACCTTGACGTTGATGACCAGCTCCAAAAGGTCCTTGGGAGGCATGACGATGGAGGTGTTGAGCGGGATGACGTAGCACTTGTTCAGACTCAGATCCAGGTAGGCGGTCAACCTCTGAGACACAAGACGCACATTAACAGACCTCAAAAACATCATATTTAATACGCTGTTTGTAGGAGCCACACACTGTATGTAGGAGCCACACACTGTATGTAGGAGCCACATACTGTATGTAGGAGCCACACACTGTATGTAGGAGCCACATACTGTATGTAGGAGCCACACACTGTATGTGGGGCCCCACACTGTATGTAGGAGCCACACACTGTATGTAGGAGCCACACTGTATGTAGGGAGCCACACACTGTATGAGACCACTATGTAGGAGCCACACACTGTATGTAGGAGCCACATACTGTATGTAGGAGCCACACACTGTATGTAGGAGCCACACACTGTATGTAGGAGCCACACACTGTATGTAGGAGCCACATACTGTATGTAGGAGCCACACACTGTATGTAGGAGCCACATACTGTATGTAGGAGCCACACACTGTATGTAGGAGCCACACACTGTATGTAGGAGCCACACACTGTATGTAGGAGCCACACACTGTATGTAGGAGCCACATACTGTATGTAGGAGCCACACACTGTATGTAGGGAGCCACACACTGTATGTAGGAGCCACACACTGTATGTAGGGAGCCACACACTGTATGTAGGAGCCACATACTGTATGTAGGAGCCACACACTGTATGTAGGAGCCACATACTGTATGTAGGAGCCACACACTGTATGTAGGGAGCCACACACTGTATGTAGGAGCCACATACTGTATGTAGGGAGCCACACACTGTATGTAGGGAGCCACATACTGTATGTAGGGAGCCACACACTGTATGTAGGGAGCCACACACTGTATGTGTAAGGAGCCCCACACTCTATGTAGGAGCCACACACTGTATGTAGGAGCCACATACTGTATGTAGGAGCCACACACTGTATGTAGGAGCCACATACTGTATGTAGGAGCCACACACTGTATGTAGGAGCCACACACTGTATGTAGGAGCCACATACTGTATGTAGGAGCCACACACTGTATGTAGGAGCCACACACTGTATGTAGGAGCCACACACTGTATGTAGGAGCCACACACTGTATGTAGGAGCCACACACTGTATGTAGGAGCCACATACTGTATGTAGGAGCCACATACTGTATGTAGAGCCACATACTGTATGTAGGAGCCACACACTGTATGTAGGAGCCACACACTGTATGTAGGAGCCCCACACTCTATGTAGGAGCCACACACTGTATGTAGGAGCCACATACTGTATGTAGGAACACACATACTGTATGTAGGAGCCACATACTGTATGTAGGAGCCACACACTGTATGTAGGAGCCACACACTGTATGTAGGAGCCACATACTGTGTAGGGAGCCACATACTGTATGTAGGAGCCACACACTGTATGTAGGAGCCACATACTGTATGTAGGAGCCACATACTGTATGTAGGAGCCACATACTGTATGTAGGAGCCACACACTGTATGTAGGAGCCACACACTGTATGTAGGAGCCACATACTGTATGTAGATACACATACTGTATGTAGGAGCCCACACACTGTATGTAGGAGCCACACACTGTATGTAGGAGCCACATACTGTATGTAGGAGCCACACACTGTATGTAGAGCCACATACTGTATGTAGGAGCCACATACTGTATGTAGAGCCACACACTGTATGTAGGAGCCACATACTGTATGTAGGAGCCACACACTGTATGTAGGAGCCACACACTGTATGTAGGAGCCACATACTGTATGTAGGAGCCACATACTGTATGTAGGAGCCACATACTGTATGTAGGAGCCACATACTGTATGTAGGAGCCACACACTGTATGTAGGAGCCACATACTGTATGTAGGAGCCACATACTGTATGTAGGAGCCACATACTGTATGTAGGAGCCACATACTGTATGTAGGAGCCACATACTGTATGTAGGAGCCACATACTGTATGTAGGAGCCACATACTGTATGTAGGGAATCCACATACTGTGGAAGTGATATCATTATATTTTGTTGCTTCACCTGTTCACCTGGCTGTATCCCTTCTAGCCCGTAGCTGTATCCCTTCTAGCCCGTAGCTGTATCCCTTCTAGCCCGTAGCTGTATCCCTTCTAGCCCGTAGCTGTATCCCCCTTCTAGCCCGTAGCTGTATCCCCCTTCTAGCCCGTAGCTGTATCCCCCTTCTAGCCCGTAGCTGTATCCCCCTTCTAGCCCGTAGCTGTATCCCCCTTCTAGCCCGTAGCTGTATCCCCTTCTAGCCCGTAGCTGTATCCCCTTCTAGCCCGTAGCTGTATCCCCTTCTAGCCCGTAGCTGTATCCCCCTTCTAGCCCGTAGCTGTATCCCCTTCTAGCCCGTAGCTGTATCCCCCTTCTAGCCCGTAGCTGTATCCCCTTCTAGCCCGTAGCTGTATCCCCTTCTAGCCCGTAGCTGTATCCCCCTTCTAGCCCGTAGCTGTATCCCCCTTCTAGCCCGTAGCTGTATCCCTTCTAGCCCGTAGCTGTATCCCCCTTCTAGCCCGTAGCTGTATCCCCTTCTAGCCCGTAGCTGTATCCCCCTTCTAACCCGTAGCTGTATCCCTTCTAGCCCGTAGCTGTATCCCCCTTCTAGCCCGTGGCTGTATCCCCTTCTAGCCCGTAGCTGTATCCCCCTTCTAGTCCCGTAGCTGTATCCCCCTTCTAGTCCGTAGCTGTATCCCCTTCTAGTCCCGTAGCTGTATCCCCCTTCTAGTCCGTGGCTGTATCCCCCTTCTAGTCCCGTAGCTGTATCCCCCTTCTAGTCCCGTAGCTGTATCCCCCTTCTAGCCCGTAGCTGTATCCCTTCTAGCCCGTAGCTGTATCCCCCTTGTAGTCCCGTAGCTGTATCCCCCCTTCTAGCCCGTAGCTGTATCCCCCTTCTAGTCCCGTAGCTGTATCCCCCTTCTAGCCCGTAGCTGTATCCCCTTCTAGCCCGTAGCTGTATCCCCCTTCTAGCCCGTAGCTGTATCCCCCTTCTAGCCCGTAGCTGTATCCCCCTTCTAGCCCGTAGCTGTATCCCCCTTCTAGCCCGTAGCTGTATCCCCCTTCTAGCCCGTAGCTGTATCCCCTTCTAGCCCGTAGCTGTATCCCCTTCTAGCCCGTAGCTGTATCCCCTTCTAGCCCGTAGCTGTATCCCCTTCTAGCCCGTAGCTGTATCCCCCTTCTAGCCCGTAGCTGTATCCCCCTTCTAGCCCGTAGCTGTATCCCCCTTCTAGCCCGTAGCTGTATCCCTTCTAGCCCGTAGCTGTATCCCCCTTCTAGCCCGTAGCTGTATCCCCCTTCTAGCCCGTAGCTGTATCCCCTTCTAGTCCGTAGCTGTATCCCTTCTAGCCCGTAGCTGTATCCCTTCTAGCCCGTAGCTGTATCCCCCTTCTAGCCCGTAGCTGTATCCCCCTTCTAGCCCGTAGCTGTATCCCCTTCTAGCCCGTAGCTGTATCCCCTTCTAGCCCGTAGCTGTATCCCCCTTCTAGCCCGTAGCTGTATCCCCCTTCTAGCCCGTAGCTGTATCCCCTTCTAGCCCGTAGCTGTATCCCCCTTCTAGCCCGTAGCTGTATCCCCCTTCTAGCCCGTAGCTGTATCCCCCTTCTAGTCCGTAGCTGTATCCCCTTCTAGTCCCGTAGCTGTATCCCCCTTCTAGTCCCGTAGCTGTATCCCCTTCTAGCCCGTAGCTGTATCCCCCTTCTAGCCCGTAGCTGTATCCCCCCTTCTAGCCCGTAGCTGTATCCCTTCTAACCCGTAGCTGTATCCCCCTTCTAGCCCGTAGCTGTATCCCCCTTCTAGCCCGTAGCTGTATCCCCCTTCTAGCCCGTAGCTGTATCCCCCTTCTAGCCCGTAGCTGTATCCCCCTTCTAGCCCGTAGCTGTATCCCCCTTCTAGCCCGTAGCTGTATCCCCCTTCTAGCCCGTAGCTGTATCCCCCTTCTAGTCCCGTAGCTGTATCCCCTTCTAGTCCCGTAGCTGTATCCCCCTTCTAGTCCCGTAGCTGTATCCCCCCTTCTCGTCCCGTAGCTGTATCCCCTTCTAGCCCGTAGCTGTATCCCCTTCTAGCCCGTAGCTGTATCCCCCTTTCTAGCCCGTAGCTGTATCCCCCTTCTAGCCCGTAGCTGTATCCCCCTTCTAGTCCGTAGCTGTATCCCTTCTAGCCCGTAGCTGTATCCCCCTTCTAGTCCGTAGCTGTATCCCCTTCTAGCCCGTAGCTGTATCCCCTTCTAGCCCGTAGCTGTATCCCTTCTAGCCCGTAGCTGTATCCCCTTCTAGTCCGTAGCTGTATCCCTTCTAGCCCGTAGCTGTATCCCCTTCTAGCCCGTAGATGTATCCCCCTTCTAGCCACACCCGAGAGAGGGAGGGAGTCTCACCCGTTGGAAGTCGTGGACGATGTCAGCGGGGTCTCCGTCTCCGAACTCGGGCACGGGGACGTTGATGAGCTCCACCTGCTCGTCCTCCAGCACGCGGATCCTCTCCTCCACCAGGCGCAGGTGGAACTGGTTCGGCAGATCCACCTGTACCTGCAAAACCAGTTCAGCCAGTTAACCAACCAGTAGGGGTGCACGATATTGAAAGAAATGTGATATTGCGATATCGATCATGAATATATCGATATTAATTTCGATATTTTTTAAACATATGTAAAATTACCAAAGTTATGGGAAAACGCATCAAAAATAGATTTTCATATTTCCCAGTGCTAAAACGATACATTTAAAATGTTGCCTGAACTGAAAGAATTATATATATATATATATTAGGGCTGCAACGATTCCTCAAATAACTCGAATAATTCGATTACAAAAAATGCTCGAAGCAAATTCTTTGCCTCGAAGCTTCGTAAAATCAATGTAATTAAGGTTGTACGGCTCACTGTGTTTCCGCACGGAGGATTATTACTAGCGCACATGAGGTTTGCGCTTCTGCGGACACAACACAAGCACGGACGGTATATAAACACAAGACGGCCCCGATTACAAATGAAAGAAGACGAAAATAGCGAGGGTCTAAGAGGAGAGACAGGCGAGAGAAAATCACAGAAAGTTTGGGATCATTTTAAGCTGCAAACATGCTGCTACATCACCTCTGTAACAAACCTCCAGAGTACTCATCCATTCCACGGAGCCAACCCGACACAAGGTAGCTAACGCTGCTGCTCTCGTCCACCGCGCTGTTTACACAACTAGCCTACAGCATGCTACTCTGCTAATAGCGATGTTTTACACAACTAGCCTACAGCATGCTACTCTGCTAACAGCCATGTTTTACACAACTAGCCTACAGCATGCTACTCTGCTAACAGCCATGTTTTACACAACTAGCCTACAGCATGCTACTCTGCTAACAGCCATGTTTTACACAACTAGCCTACAGCATGCTACTCTGCTAACAGCCATGTTTTACACAACTAGCCTACAGCATGTTACTCTGCTAACAGCGATGTTTTACACAACTAGCCTACAGCATGTTACTCTGCTAACAGCGATGTTTTACACAACTAGCCTACAGCATGTTACTCTGCTAACAGCCATGTTTTACACAACTAGCCTACAGCATGCTACTCTGCTAACAGCCATGTTTTACACAACTAGCCTACAGCATGCTACTCTGCTAATAGCCATGTTTTACACAACTAGCCTACAGCATGCTACTCTGCTAACAGCCATGTTTTACACAACTAGCCTACAGCATGCTACTCTGCTAATAGCCATGTTTTACACAACTAGCCTACAGCATGCTACTCTGCTAACAGCCATGTTTTACACAACTAGCCTACAGCATGCTACTCTGCTAACAGCCATGTTTTACCAACAAGCTAAAACGAAAGCTGTCGGTTTGTAGTCTAACTGTTTATTAGTTTGCTTCTAAATGTTTGGAAACTTAGCCGCTGCCGGAGACACAGCGGCTCCTCCCCCCAGCATGGCCACTTAATATGCACGTGAATGACGTCATCATGCATTCTTTATTCTTTCTCCTCACCATAGATATATCTATAATGCTCCTCACTGTGTATTAGGCTTCTGAAAATGTGTCCCCCAGAACAGTGTAGTTGAGTAGCCCTGCTGTAAACCCTCTGGTCAGTGAACAGCTCTTTTGCATATCCAGTGCAAAGAGCCAGAGGCAAGAAAGGGGAATGGGGTGAAAAATATTAACATTTGGGCCACCAAAAATGTACTATTGTAATGTTTTTGTTTTTTTAAGGGTCTTGGAATTTGGCAATCATTTTTTTTTTGCTTTTTCTAAAAAAGGAAACCTGTCTTTTGTGTATATATACACAAGCTACATGTTTCCTTTTTTTAGTTAACGGCAATAATAAATATTTACTATTGCTGCTTACTAAGTATTTCTTACTAAGTGTTTCTTATCCGATTACTCGATTAATCGATGGAATAATCGGTAGAATATTCGATTACTAAAATAATCGATAGCTGCAGCCGTAATATATATATATATATATTCAAAATGTATTGATTTATTAAAAATATAATAACAATAACTTATAACTATCTTATTTCACCAGTAAATTCCTGTTAACGACAAAAAAAAAAAAAAACACTGGCTGGGAAAAGGGTATTTTACAATTACTTTGAATGCAGCACGAGGCTGGCGATGCCAAACCTTATATATAAGTCAATGACCCAAACACTGTATGGGAAAGCGTATTTTACAATTTCTTTGAATGCAGCACGAGGCTGGCGAGGCTGACAGTCTGTGCTGTTTTTCAGACAACGGCAGCTACAGTCTGGTGTTACAGTTCTCTCCAGTGAAATACAGACACACTCTTCACCGTTTAGCTGTCAGCATTTTAACCTCATTTTTTACTCTGTTAAAATGCTCGGTTAACTGCTAGCTAACGATAGGCTAACGTTACCTGCTGTCAGGTGTAGCGCTAACTAGCTAGCTAACGCTAATGCCAAGTGTTTGTTAACTAGCCTCCCGTGCGGCGATGTTTCAGTTCCCTCTAACGTCCGTTTTCGGATCATCAGAGAGAAGCGCAGGCATTTAAGTGGCACCTCAATAAGGCGCTCCACGCAGCTGATGTTTGTTTATACTTCTCCGCTGGTGTGTGCGTCGAGCCAGCCGGTGTGTGTGTGTGTGGTAGAGCGAGGAAGAAGTGAGAGAGTGACGGCGTTTTTCTTCGGAGTGAGTAGCGACTCTAACGTTATAGTGAGAGAAACAAAGTGTCTCCTCTGTTCTTTCTGAACACGGTGGGAGATCTGGAGCAGGAGAAGTTAACCCTCTCCTTGATGTCATGTTGTTTATGGAGAAGGAGAACCAGGAAATGAGTCGGGGAATTGCAACGCTACCAAGTGATGTGTATTTTTCGAGAGGTGCATCAAAGAGTGTAGACGTAACAAGAGGCTAAACTCAATAGAACGTTGTGCTGCAGCTTGCAATGGAACAGTCTATTGAGTGCAGCTCCGCCATCTTGGACTGAATGCAACACGATGTTCTGTTGAGTTTCTCCTCTTGTTGCTTCTATACTCTTTGGTTACATGTCGGGCGGGATGCAACGTAAACAAAATATCGCGTAATTATCGCGAGACTTCCGGTATAATATCGCGCAACGTGATATCGCGATAACGATATGGAGTCGATAAATTGTGCACCCCTACCAACCAGACACACAGACAGGTCATTACTGCCTCGGATGATTCGCTGAAGGAGACGTGTCTGAGCCAAAGTTATTTCATAATAATAATAATAATAATAATAATACATAGGTTTTATATAGCGCTTTACATGGAACTCAAAGACGCTTTACAAACAAAAGAAAGAAAGAAAGAAAGAAACAAACAAGATGAGTGATTATTATAAATTATGGATAGGCCAATTGAAACAAATGAGTTTTGAGCAGTTTTTTTATAGGTGTTCAATAATAATAATAATAATAGTTCATGACAAACTTTTTACAACAAAACTGATTGGGACAAAATGGTTGCTTACTAAAATAAAAAATATATCTTTTCATAATCTTAGTCTTCTGTACATGTAAAGAACAAACAAACACAAAGATATATTTACAAGAACACCAGACATAGAAAAGGTTTCTAATGCTACCTTCTGTTCCCTGCCAGGCCTCTTTGCTGCTGGGATGTTTATACTAGTTAATAGGTTAGTTTCAAGGGTTGTACAGCTTCTTACCTCTTCTTCATCCAGGACCATGAAGTCTTCCTCGCGGTAGTTCACCCCGCACACGAAGTACCGGCCCTCCTGCAAACATGATAACATGAGACAGGGGGGGTGTTTGAGATCTCCAACTGTCTATGGTCCCTGAATATGTCTGCATGTATGGAGAAAAGCCATAAAACCATCAACAACTAAAAAAAACTACTCGAAAAAGAGACAAACGCCTTCAAAAAAAATTGTCGGTAAAAAACTCAACGTCCAAAAGGCAACAAATGTCAGGAAAAGGGTGAAAAACTTTGGGGAAAAAAACTCAAAAACTAACAAAAATGTTGGAAAAAAAAAAATCAACAAAAATGTTGAAAAATCAAACAAAAAATGTTGAAAATAAAAAAAACTACTAAAATGTTGAAAAAAAAATCAACAAAAATGTTGAAAAAAAAATCAAACAAACAAAAATGTTGAAAATAAAAAAAACTACTAAAATGTTGAAAAAAAAATCAACAAAAATGTTGAAAATCAAACAAAAATGTTGAAAATAAAAAAAACTACTAAAATGTTGAAAAAAAAAAATCAACAAAAATGTTGAAAAAGAAAAATCTACAAAAATGTTGAAAAAAAATCAACAAAAATGTTGAAAAGAAAAAATCAACAAAAAATGTTGAAAAAAAAAAAATCAACAAAAATGTTGAAAAGAAAAAAAAATCAAACAAAAATGTTGAAAATAAAAAAAAACTACTAAAATGTTGAAAAAAAAATCAACAAATGTTGGAAAAAAAAAATCAAACAAAAATGTTGAAAATAAAAAAAACTATTAAAATGTTGAAAAAAAAAATCAACAAAAATGTTGAAAAAAAAATCAACAAAAATGTTGGAAAAGAAAAATCTACAAAAATGTTGAAAAAAAAAAAATCAACAAAAATGTTGAAAAGAAAAAATCAACAAAAATGTTGAAAAAAAAAAAATCAACAAAAATGTTGAAAAGAAAAAATCAACAAAAATGTTGAAAAAAAAATCCACAAAAAAAGCAAAGAAAATTAGTGATAGACCGATTTTATCGGCCAGCCGATATATCAACAAAAATTTTGTAAAAAGCAACTAATGTGTGTGGAAAAGAAATCAACTAAATCCACGAAAAAAAGCAAAAAAAAAAAAAATTGTGATAGACTGATTTTATCATCCGGACGATATATCGGCCCGATATTTGCGTTTTTACGTGTATCGGCCGATACGCAGCTGGTGCGTTCGCAGATAGTTTTTTCCCGGCATTATTTACAGACAGGCGTCCATAAAGACAGCTCTGTGTTGCTGGAGACGCTGCACCCATCCATATGATGCACACTGCACACATAATTTGGGTGATATATGAATGTAAGATGATTGCAGAAGTGACACTGATCTGTGTTTTTGTTGATTATTTTTAAAGAAATAGCAGAGCAGATTCCAAAAACAAATCCAGTGTGGCAGGGTTTTACATTTTTATGATGTAAATTGATGTAAATATAGTAACAAATATGTTGAAAATAGCAACAAAATCCACAAAAAAGCAACTTAAATGGCAAACTAGTAGATTACACCATCGGCCGTTCTAAAACTGCACCGCGAGAGAGTATCTCCTTCTTTCTTTTAAGACTCACGATGCGTTGTTACATCCCTAAAATACGTAGTAATAATAATAATAAACCCCTAATCAAGTCTAGTCTGCCTTTAGACTCCTGTACTGACCCTGTGTGATAGGTTACCCTGGTTTAAAGGTCCCATGACATGGTGCTCTTTGGATGCTTTTATATAGACCTTAGTGGTCCCCTAATACTGTATCTGAAGCAGGGGCGTAGGCAGAAATAGTATTTTGGGCGGGCCAGTACAAAACTGGGTGGGCCATTTTCTAAAAGACGAAGTAGCAAAAAGGACTAACTGAAAAAAACAGCAACGATTTTACCTTCCAACATACTGCATTACAACGGCAATAACAGTACTGTCTCCAAGATGCTCAACCAGCAACGCTACGTCTAAAAAGTTTGTACACAACAATATAGACAAAAACCTGTAGATTGTAACACATTCAGGCTAAAATATATTTGCAGCGGCAGAAACAGCAGCATTGGCTCTGCACAGCACTGTTATAAAATTAACCCTTTTATTTATCTGAATTTTACCTTTATTTGTTTATATGTACAACTTGTGTTTACATTACAAACTTTTAAAAATGCTTGGTTGGGCATGTTTGTGTTTTTTATATTAAAAAAAACTATCATTTTTCAATTTGGATTTTGTGTTTTTTGGGTCCAGTATGTTGAAACAGTACATTAAAGTGAAAAACTAATTAATCATGTCATATAGGTGATCTTGAGCTGAAAAGAAAGATACCAAACATTGGTATGTTAAACATTTGTTTATGTTGCAAAATCAAAAAAACAAAAAGTACTCAAAAACGGCCAAAATAGCCCAAGACTCCGAAGGGTTAAAAAACCTCAAAGTGACATTTTCCTGCCGTGGGACCTTTGATTCTTTAGACTCCTGTACTGACCCAGCGTGATAGGTTACCGTGGTATAATTTACCTCTTCGTCCCACCCTTGTTGGCGGTGGTAGCTCACCTCCAGGACGTAGAATCGGTACAGGTAGGCTCCCCCGACCACCACCCCAGACAGCATGAGGGCCAGACCCAGACACATGCACCAGCACCAGGCCCGGGACTGGTGGCGCACCGGCACAGCAGCTTCAGCATCCTGCCGCAGACAAGAGAAGAAGACGGGTGGTAAGACGGGAGGAACCAGCCAAGGACGGGCTTCAACCACGTGGTTAACCCTCAGGTTGTCCTCACGGGCAATTTCACCCGTTACAGTTTCTACATCAGACATTTTGTTAACAAAAAGGTTGAAAAAAGCAACTAATATGTTGAAAGAAGCAACTCAAATGTGGAAAAAAGCAACTAAAATGTGGAAAAAAGCAACTAAAATATGGAAAAAAACTATGAATATGTTGATAGAAGCAACTAAAATGTGGAAAAAAGCAACTAAAATATGGAAAGAATTTACGAATATGTTGAAAGAAGCAACTAAAATGTGGAAAAAAGTGACTAAAATGTGGAAGAAAGCAACTAAAATATGGAAAAAGCTACTGAATATGTTGAAAGAAGCAACTAAAATGTTGAAAGAAGCAACAAAATCCACGAAAAAGCAAGTACGATGTGAAAAAAGCAACTAATATGTGGAAAAAAGCAACCAAAATGTGGAAAAAAGCAACAAAATCCACAAAAAAAGCAACTAAAATGTTGAAAAAAGCAACTAAAATGTTGAAAAAAAGCAACTAAAATGTTGAAAGAAGCAACAAAATCCACGATAAAAGCAACTAAAATGTTGAAAGAAGCAACAAAATCCACGAAAAAGCAAGTACAATGTGAAAAAAGCAACTAAAATGTTGAAAAAAGCAACAAAATCCACGAAAAAGCAACTAAAATGTGAAAAAAGCAACTAAAATGTTGAAAAAAGCAACAAAATCCACGAAAAAGCAACTAAAATGTGAAAAAAGCAACTAAAATGTTGAACAAATTAACTAAAATGTGGAAAAACCAACGATACACCAATCCTGCTACATGAAGACCCCTTGCTTGAGTCCTTAGTTACTGGAGGAATATTTAAAGATGTAATTAAGAATATATGTCATCACCCTTCCCTGGATTACTGCACACACACACACACACACACACACACACACACACACACACACACACACACACACACACACACACACACACACACACACACACACACACACAGTTAAAACAGGTCTGTA
>JABUOV010000285.1:37500-40000 GCA_025617405.1 Perca schrenkii
TGTAGATAGATACAGACAGACAGACAGATAAATATGTAGAGACAGACAGACAGATAAATATGTAGACAGATAGATAATGTAGATAGAAAGAGAGAGAGAGACAGACAGACAGATAAATAATGTAGATAGATAATGTAGATAGAAAGAGAGACAGATAGATAATGTAGATAGAAAGAGAGACAGACAGACAGACAGTTGGATAAATAATGTAGATAGATACAGACAGACAGACAGACAGATAAATATGTAGACAGATAGATAATGTAGATAGAAAGAGAGAGAGAGACAGACAGACAGACAGACAGATAAATAACGTAGAGACAGACAGACAGATAAATATGTAGACAGATAGATAATGTAGATAGAAAGAGAGAGACAGACAGACAGACAGACAGATAAATAACGTAGAGACAGACAGACAGATAAATATGTAGACAGATAGATAATTTAGATAGAAAGAGAGAGAGAGACAGACAGACAGATAAATAACGTAGAGACAGACAGACAGATAAATATGTAGACAGATAGATAATGTAGATAGAAAGAGAGAGAGACAGACAGACAGACAGATAAATAACGTAGAGACAGACAGACAGATAAATATGTAGACAGATAATGTAGATAGAAAGAGAGAGACAGACAGACAGATAAATATGTAGACAGATAGATAATGTAGATAGAAAGAGAGAGAGAGAGAGACAGACAGACAGACAGACAGATAAATAACGTAGAGACAGACAGACAGATAAATATGTAGACAGATAGATAATGTAGATAGAAAGAGAGAGACAGACAGACAGATAAATATGTAGACAGATAGATAATGTAGATAGAAAGAGAGAGAGAGACAGACAGACAGACAGACAGATAAATAACGTAGAGACAGACAGACAGATAAATATGTAGACAGATAGATAATGTAGATAGAAAGAGACAGACAGACAGACAGACAGACAGATAAATAACGTAGAGACAGACAGACAGATAAATATGTAGACAGATAGATAATGTAGATAGAAAGAGAGACAGACAGACAGACAGACAGACAGATAAATAACGTAGAGACAGACAGACAGATAAATATGTAGACAGATAGATAATGTAGATAGAAAGAGAGAGACAGACAGACAGACAGACAGATAAATAACGTAGAGACAGACAGACAGATAAATATGTAGACAGATAGATAATGTAGATAGAAAGAGAGAGAGAGACAGACAGACAGACAGACAGACAGATAAATAACGTAGATAGAGACAGACAGAGACAGACCTATTGCGGCTCGGTAAACGTGGGGCATGAGTCAGCGCTTTCCAAAACAAACTTGTGTACCGAGTAAACAACAACAACAACAACAACAAGCTCCTTATTGGACACGCAACTCAATTTACAGTAAAACAGAAGACAAAACTTCCCCCGGGGTTAAAGAAAAAGAAAAGAGGAAGCGAAAGATGGGTTGTTTTCCGAGAATAGAGGGATGGGTTAAGAGCTCGGGTCATCTCTGCCGAGTGGAGGCCTTTAGACTTCGAGGAAGACGAGAAGAGGAAGAGAAAGAAGGGACTGCCACAGAAAGAAGAAGAAGAGGAGAAGAGGTTGTGTTTCCATTTACTGAGACAGATGAGAGTATTAAACACAGCTCGGTCTGGAGACTTTCTGGGGTTACCGTATTTTCCGCACTATAAGGCGCACCGGATTATAAGGCGCACCTTCAATGAACGGCCTATTTTAGAACTGTTTTCATATATAGACCCTTTGCTCCCGCGAATTATGAACGCCATGACGGACGGCGGAAGAGCCATTCTGTAGACGGACGGCAAGTCAAACCTATGAGTCAAAACGAGTGTGTTCGCTGTTCTTGTTCTCACATACACAATCTGCAGAGTAATCCTCACCCACACAAGCATGTATATGTATTGCCTTTCTGTTTTAAATGACTGATAAATAATAATAATAAAACTTCCTCACCCAGCTAGCTGCCGTGCTAACCAGCTGTTCCTGCTAACAGGTCCCACACATAGCTATCGTCGGTTATTCAGTGACCTAGCTACATATCCCCAAAAGTAAGCCGTTCCCTTGATCATTTAACTTAACACGCATACAAAAAATATTGCTTAAATTAAAGATGACATGGCACGGAAACTAGCTTCAAAAGGGCCAAACAACTGAATTAAATGCGGGTTTGCGGAGCTCCTACCCCGGTTAGCCGACCAGCTAGCTGCAGCCAGAGCCATATCACTCTGCTAGCTTTGGACTGCTCGCTAGCTGCTGCCCATCGCGTCGAAATATCCACCGGTCAGCAGCGAATATAATCACAGACAAGACGATGGCTAGCTAGGTGTTACATTATGTGTGGTTAATGCTGATCATAGACACTCCGTGATTTACTGCATGGATTAACGTGTGATGAATTATTTCCCAGAGCTGGGATGCGTTCAGGGATCCATTAGAAAGATGCATCGGCTCAGCCAGTGAACAACGGTACGTGCCTGTAGCTAGCTTG
>JABUOV010000285.1:47500-52500 GCA_025617405.1 Perca schrenkii
TTTTTGCTGACTTATGTGGGGCTTTATGTAGACAAAAATGCAAAAAAAGTATTAAAAAAAAAGTCAGAAAAGGTGACAAAAATGTGAAAAAAGGCGACAATTTAAAAAATTTAAATAAAAAGGCCACAAAAACGTCTGAGAAAGCCATAAAGAAGTTGGGGGGGGGGAAAAAACATACAAAAATGACTACAGCACTACAGCGATGTCAAAATAGTGAGGTGAAGTAATACAGTCAAAGATATTTGACATTTTCGATGAAACAAAAGCACGTCAATAAACTCTCTATGTCTGGCCCTCGGTGTGATTCTCTTTTTCCAGTGTGGCCCTCTGGGAAAATGAGTTTGACACCCCTGCTCTAACTGATTAATCCATGTTAAAACTAATCTAACGGCCAAGTTCTAACAGTATTCTCCCAGCATGCAACACTGCTGGAACGTCCACCAACTTGAAAGTTTGAATCGTTAGCGTCTCAAACTGCTTTCTGAGTTATTCGGTTCTGAATCTCGTTCAAATAGTCGATCAAAATAGTCAAATAGTCGTTCAAAATAGTCAAATAGTCGATCAAAATAGTCAAATAGTCGTTCAAAATAGTCAAATAGTCGATCAAAATAGTCAAATAGTCGATCAAAATAGTCAAATAGTCGATCAAAATAGTCAAATAGTCGATCAAAATAGTCAAATAGTCGATCAAAATAGTCAAATAGTCGTTCAAAATAGTCAAATAGTCGATCAAAATAGTCAAATAGTCGATCAAAATAGTCAAATAGTCGATCAAAATAGTCAAATAGTCGATCAAAATAGTCAAATAGTCGATCAAAATAGTCAAATAGTCGATCAAAATAGTCAAATAGTCGATCAAAATAGTCAAATAGTCGATCAAAATAGTCAAATAGTCGTTCCAAATAGTCAAATAGTCGTTCCAAATAGTCGATCAAAATAGTCAAATAGTCGTTCAAAATAGTCAAATAGTCGATCAAAATAGTCAAATAGTCGTTCAAAATAGTCAAATAGTCGTTCAAAATAGTCAAATAGTCGATCAAAATAGTCAAATAGTCGATCAAAATAGTCAAATAGTCGTTCAAAATAGTCGATCAAAATAGTCAAATAGTCGTTCAAAATAGTCAAATAGTCGTTCAAAATAGTCAAATAGTCGTTCCAAATAGTCGATCAAAATAGTCAAATAGTCGTTCAAAATAGTCAGTCGATCAAAATAGTCAAATAGTCGTTCAAAATAGTCGTTTGAAAAACTCTCATGTTACGAAAATAGGTCACCGAAGTGTGTTTCTGAAAAGATTTTAGGACAGAAAGAATCTGCGTGATCAGTCACAGTCACTTTAAAAGATTTTATTATTATTATTATTATTATTATTTTAAGGCAAATAAAAACATTTGGTGTCTGAATTATTCTGTTTTTTATATCTCTGTTCAAATAGTTACTGTGTGTGTGTGTCTATGTGCGTGTGTGCATTTGTGTGTCTCTGTGTGCGTCTCTGTGTGTGTGTGTGTGTGTGTGTGCATTTGTGTGTGTGTGTGTGCATTTGTGTGTCTCTGTGTGCATGTATATGTGTGTACATGCATGCATATGTGTGAGTGTGCATATATGTGTGTGCGTGGGTCTGTGTGTGTGCATGCATGCGCGTGTGTGAGAGTGCATGCATGTGTGTGCGTGGGTCTGTGTGTGTACATGCATGCGCGTGTGTGAGAGTGCATGCATATGTGTGTGCATACGCATGTATATGACTGTGCATGCATGTGTGTGTGCGTGGGTCTGCATGTGTGTATGTCTGTGTGTGCGCACGCAAGCATGCATGTCTCTGTGTGTCTGTGTGTGTGCGTGTATCTCTGTGTGCGCATGCATGCGCGTGTGTGAGAGTGCATGCATGTGTGTGCGCGTGTGTATGTGTGTGTCTGCATGTCTCTGTGTGTATCTCTGTGTGTGTGCATGCATGCACGTGTGTGAGAGTGCATGTATATGTGTGTGTGCGCGTCTGTGTATGTATGCACGCGCGTGTGTGAGAGTGCATGCATATGTGTGAGTGCGCGTGTGTCTGTGTCTCTGTGTGTGTCTGCATGCATGTGTGTGTGAGTGTGCATGTATATGTGTGTGTGTATGTATGTGTGTGTGCGAAAGTGCATGTATATATATGTGTGTGTGTCTCTGTGTGTCTGCATGCATGCGCAAGTGTGCATGTATCTGAGTGTGCATGCATGCGCGTGTGTGAGTGTGCATGTATATGTGCGTGTATATATGTGTGTGTGTGTGTGTGTGCCAACTGAACTGACCTCTGCATACAGAAGGATTCTGGCAGCCTGAGACAGAAACTAATTGACATTTTGTGTGAATGAATCAGCGTCTAACTGCTGCCCCTAATGATTATTACTCATCAATTACTCTCAATCAATCAATCAATCAATCAATCAATCAATCAATCAATCAATCAATAGCATCTGAAATGTCTCAATCACAACACCCTGAATTTCACCCATTTTCAAAGTTCTTTATATCAGAAATATGGGTTTCTTACAACCAAATTGCCCAAAAATAAACATGGACGGATGATGCATGGAACCCATATAACAATCTTCACAGGTACAATTAATGATTACGTTCATTGGATTTCATTGGAAAATTAAGTAAGATGTCATTTAAATTAGGTTTAATGACCATGAATTAAAAAAATCGTTGTGCCAAAAACAAGTTTGTGTCACACACACACACACACACACTCACTCACTCACTCAGAGACAGACACTCACACACACACACACACACACACACACACGTGTCTGTCAGCAGTTGACACGATTGAAAATAAAAGGTATCGTATGCTCGGTGTTAACGCAGCACGCTCATATAAATACTTCTACCACGTTATCACCACGGAGACGCTTATAAATACTTCTACTACGTTATCACCACGGGTCTGTCTGTCTCTCTGTCTGTCTGTCTCTCTCTCTGTCTGTCTGTCTCACGTTTACAACAAACTCAGATGTTCATTAATCAGCTAGTTGTCATGTTAGAAAGTACAGCTTCACAAACGCACACTTTAGAGAGCTCTCTCTGGGTCAGTGTGAGTCTGTGTGTGTGTGTGTATGTACGTTTGTGTGTGTGTGCCAGTACGTGTGTGGCATTGCAACGCTGCAGGCATTGCCCAGGTGAGGCAGGTGGCAAACAGCAACGCAGGTGTGTGGCGGCACCGTGTGTGTGTGTGCATGCACCAGGTATTCCAAGCACGCGGTGTGGTGCCAGTTAACGCGTGTGTGGCTGTAACGCAGGTGGCCAGTAAGGTGTGTGTGTGGCCTGAGCATCCAGGTGGTATTACACCACAGGTACGTCAAAACCGTGGTGTGTGTGTACTAGTGACTGTGGTGTGCATGCAACGCCGTGCATGTTCAGTTAACGCAGGTGGTGGCAGCCGCCAGCACGCAGGCATACCAGCACCCAGGTGTGTGCGCCAGCACCGCAGGTGGTATACACGCAGGCAGCATGGGCCCAAGACCAGTAGGTGGCCAGCACGCAGAAATAGTTAACGCAGGTATGCACAGGTGGCATGTCACCCGTGGTGGTGGTGGTGGTGTGCCAGTTAACGTTGGTGTGTAGCCAGCTAACGCCGCAGGCATGCACCGCAGGCATGTCACACGTGTGTGTGTACGTCACAACGTGTGTAGCCACAAAGAACGTGGCAGTGTAGATTGAGAGCTAGACAGGGTGGTGCCAGCAACGCAGGTAAAACAAGACCGCAGTGTGTGTGTGTGTGGCGCCGCTAACGTGTGTGTGTGCATGCACGCTGCAGGCATTAGCACGCTGCAGTGTGTATGCACCATGGTATTGGCCCAGCACGCAGGTGTGTGTGTGCGCCTGTTAACGCAGGTGTGCATGCACGCAGGTATGTCACAGGTGGTGTGCAGTCAGGTGTCTGGGTGTGCGGGCATTGGTCTAAGTTAACCCAGTGTGCAGTACTGCAGCAGGTATTGGCCCAGCACGTGTGTGTGTGGAAAATAGCAACGTGTGTGTAGGCTGCACAGGCATGGTCAGTTAACGTTGTGTGTGTGGTGTGCCAGCAACGCGTGTGTACGTGAACGCAGGTATTGGTCAGAACGCAGGTGGTAAAACAGTTAACGTGTGTGTGTGTGCAGCCAGCAACGTGTGTGTGTGTGCACGCAGGTGTATGTCAGCACCCAGGTGTGTGTATTAACGTGTGCTGCATGTTCGCAACGCAGGCAGCCACAATGTACGTGTGTGTGTGTGTGTATGCGTGTGTGTGTGTGCCAGTACGTGTGTGTGTGTGTACGTGTGTGTGTGTGTCAGTACGCGTGTGTGTGTGTATGTACGTGTGTGTATGTCAGTACGTGTGTGTGTGTGTGTGCCAGTACGTGTGTGTGTATGTCAGTACGTGTGTGTGTGTGTGTGTGTGTGTGTGCTATGTCAGTACGTGTATGTGTGTGTGTGCCAGTACGTGTGTGTGTGTGTGTGTGTCTGCCAGTACGTGTGTGTGTGTGTGTATGTGCTAGTACGTGTGTGTGTGTGTGTGTGTGTGTGTATGTATGTATTAGTATGACATGTGCTGTAGAAACAAGGTGTGATGTCTTGATTAGTGTGTGTGTGTGTGTCTGCCAGTATGTGTGTGTGTGTGTGTCTGCCAGTACGTGTGTATGTGCCAGTGTGTGTGTGTCAGTGTGTGTGTGTGTGTGTGTGTGTCAGTATATGTGTGTATCAGTATGACATGTGCTGTAGAAACAAGGTGTGATGTCTTGATTAGTGTGTGTGTGTGTCTGCCAGTATGTGTGTGTGTGTGTGTGTCTGCCAGTACGTGTGTATGTGCCAGTGTGTGTGTGTCAGTGTGTGTGTGTATGTGCTAGTACGTGTGTGTGTGTATGTATGTATTAGTATGACATGTGCTGTAGAAACAAGGTGTGATGTCTTGATTAGTGTGTGTGTGTGTGTCTGCCAGTATGTGTGTGTGTGTGTGTGTCTGCCAGTACGTGTGTATGTGCCAGTG